>CM075819.1:29806423-29833443 GCA_037975025.1 Excoecaria agallocha
ACACAAGATATGGACAAAAGCAAATATATTTTTTAAAGTTAAGTTATTGTCACTTTGGCCTTAATTGGATAAGAGGCAAAGAGGAGATATGACTCTGTAGTTGATAATCAATTCATTTTCCTCATTTATGTTATGCAATATTTTCGATTAATTTAGTTTTGCATCGACTTGATATGAAGAAAAGGCAAAATGTTCTATTTAAATATATTCTGTAACTACAAAATCTCTTATTGAGAAATATGCAACCCTACCATTCCACATCCTTGATGAGTTTTGTTTATGCAAATTATTGATCTTTAAATAATTAGAGATTTCAAATAGTGGCGGGCACAGTGACTTAGGGGTTCAGATTCCATGGACAGAGGTTGGCCACCTAATCCAACAAAGAAGTTATTTCAATGGCCCATTTCCTTTCTTCCTGTTTATTAATTGTTTGCATTATGGTTACATTTCTCTTGTGTGGGGATGCATATTTTTTGGCCATTATATTCGCTTATGCAAATCATATCCTACTCAATCTACTACTTACGTGAATCATTTGACAATAATTAAAATAATAACAAAAAGTAGTACTAATAGTAGTATGGTATTATCTTCATTTATAATTCAATGTTCCTTGCATTATATTAAAAGCTTAACATCTTTATTTTTTTATAATCATATAGTGGCATGTTTATAAAAGAAAATAAAATACTCACTTTCAAATATTTAAAAATGCTTTATTAATTATCATAACTCTGAATTTGAGATTTCTACTTGAAAGAGAAGAGACTCGTGTCATCCTATTTCATCTTTTATGGTGTGTTTTAATTTTTTAATCCTTTGTGTAAGCAAATCTTGATGTTGGACGAAATTATAAGTAATAATTGTTTCTATATCTTAGTAAGATTGTGTTGTTTATGATTTATGAATATGGGATTTGCTTCAAGTAATATAATTCTTTAGGGTATTACTTGACTTAAACATAGTTTATGTCGTATTGAAATTTAACCACATTAGTTATTTTGTATTCAAATTTAACCACATTAGTTAAGCCAAGGAGAACAATTATGACATGATCATTCTCATTGCAAATCTTCTTCCTCTCGCATTTCTTGTTACATGTTTTTATCTAATGATGCCAATTTCTAGTAATTAAAAATTGTCTAATTAGCATAGGAATTCAAAATCCCACACCACCACTTCCAATTTCATTGGCTTATATCTAGTTCTTCTAGATTTTTTTTATTAATAAATGCAAATAAATTTCTCGCTTAAGTTCAAAGGTGGGCTACACGCAAATGTTTATTCTATTAAAATATACACGCATATGAATTCACATTAATACCTTATCTATAAATTCCTATATTTTCGTATTTCCCAAAAAAAGAAAAAAATTAATCTTTTGGCCCCTTATACCCCGCAATTAAAAGTTATTGAATTAAAAATCTTTAATTCCCAATTTTGTCATAATTTAACCATTCAACTAAAGCTTAATTTCCAATTGAACCCTATATATAAGATTATTAACAGATAGTTATAATTATATACTTAATGCAATTAAAGAAAATTTAAAAGTTGAGAGGCTAAATGATAATGGCATTGAGCGTATTGGGAGTTAAGTGTCAAATTGAACGAATATTCACTTGATGGGTTTAATTGCACATTTTGGTAAAGTTTAGGAGGTGAAAGATGTATTTTTCTTTTTTCTTTTAATTCAAATATTAAAAAATTAAACAATAAATACCGTAAGGTGACTTTTGTAAGTTATTTATTTATTTATTGCAAAATTATGTAAATTACTAAATTAGCTTATTGCAATTTGGGAAAAAGATATTAGGAGTTAAGATTCTTTAGTAAAATAATTTAAATTTCAATTCCACTCTTTGTTTCCTTAATAGACTTGTAATTGACCATTCAAGTGCAACGTGTAAAGAGTGTGATAGATGCTACTTCTGGAAAGAAAATAAAAACAATTAAAAATTTGGAGGAAATAAATAATTTACAAGTGATTAATTTGATTGGACTATGTAGTATATAAATTAATTAGAGAAAAATGTAAGTTACTTATTTGACTCATATTTGAATTATTTTGGCCAGTGAATAAAGCAATGTGTTAATTTGCATGGAATATGGAAAGCATTCCTTATGTAAGAAAATGATGATACTCTGAGACATGTTTTGATAGTTACGTAAGAAACTTCTACATTTTCCTACTCAATCTAATGATGTTTGACGTTGAAGCCGACCTTATCTTCAATTAATTTCAAGGAAAATAATATAAAGAGACATAAATCTTACTATTTTTTTTTATGGATTCAAAAATTTCCATCTTGTTTATATAAATTTGGGGCAACCGTCGTCTTGCTCTTTTTTTTTTTAATTTTATATTTGTATTTTTTAAAATTTTATGTATTTTTTAAAATTTTTCTATAATAAATTTCAGATCGGTATATATTTGAATTTTTAATTTTTATTCTTTTTTATTTGTGTTTGGATATTTGTATTTTTTATTTCTATAAATTTAAATCTGAAATTTTTTATTTTAAATTTAATTTTCGTATTTATTTATATTTTTATAAATCTAATTCGTTTAGCTAATATTAAATATAATTTAAATTTTTTATTGTGCAAATTTAATCCTCTTAATGTGAAGATTGTTGTCTTCCTTTCTTCAAATTTTCATTTTTATAAAATGAGTTTTCTTATAAACAACAAATGAATTATTTATAAAATTTAAAAATATATAAAATTTATGAAATTAATAAAATTATTGAAATATATTTTTAAATTTTTTTAATGAAAATAATGCATAATAATAATATATCGCAACTAATCTAACTTTCAGCAGAAAATTTAATTCATCTATTATTTAAAGGAAAACTCATTTTAAAAATTTATAAATTTTATAAATATTTCATCTGTTGTCCTCTCAATTAAAGTTTAATTTGCATTATGAAAAAATTTATAATTTCAACGCTCGTTGGTATTTGGGTAATTTGCTCGTTCATCTATTCGCTCGTTCAACTCTTCCATTGTATCCTTCCTATCTCTCTTTGTTCGGATCTGTCTCACTTGAAATTGGGATTATCTCACCAGCGGAAGATCGGAGCTGCCTCTCTCTATGTCCATTAAAGAACAAACAATATCCCTCTGTTCACAGGTATTTATTTGCAGCCACTTTTTCCGATTAGCCTCTTTCACAATAGAAAGGGAAGACTTGCTAAATACAATCCTCAACTTCATTCTACTACAACGTTGTGGCATCTATTCTTCTGGTTGACTTTGATTGGTCATCATTTTTTCATCTTGCTTCCGATGCTGGTTTTGTCCTTCGATCACTTTGGTATTGGACCTCATCTTCCCATGAGAAGTCTGGGTCTGCACCTACTGGGTCTTTCGTTGGTATTTCTTTCTTTTTGCTTCTCTTGTATACCCACAATTCTCATAATTTGATTACATCCTTTGCAATAAATCTAAAAATTCCACCAGCAATTTCTTGAATTTTTTTTCTCCTTCACAGATTTCATACAAATGACCCGTCACCAGTAATAATTTAATAAACCATGGATATGCATGAATTGCATATCTGTTGTTGTGTGTTCCCAATATTCTTTTTTATTTTATTTTTTTGGGTTGCTGTTACATATTTGTTGTTGTGATCTAGGCAAGTTCCTATTTTTTTAAAATAATCTATTTCTACTTGTTCTCGTGGTACTGATTGAAATTCAATAACGTTACATGTCTGATTATGTTATTCATTTTTTAAAAGGTTGAAATGATAGATTCGTTCACAAATGATGTTGATGGATCCATTGCCTTCACAATCATTAAGGTTTTTGGTTTTATTGCTCAACCTGAGAGGCAGTTTCAGTTAAATCCAACAACAGAAGATCATGGTGATCATGTTGTTTGTTTTTCAAGATCTAATAAAGTGAGGGCTGGTTCTGGTAATAATAATAATAATAATAATAATAATAATAAATTTAACAACAAAAAGAAAACAATGTGTTCTCATTGTGGCATACTGTAGATACCAGTTATGGGAAACATGGATTTCCACTTGGGTACAAAAGCAAGAATAAACATTCTGCTACCAGTTGTAAATCAATTACACCTTTTTCTTTATGTATATATGAGGTACACTTTGTGTATACAGCTAGTACACACTATGTATACATGATATACATACTGTGTAACGGCTAGTACACGCAATATATATATAGCTACTACAAAATGTGTATATATTACGTACACATGGTGTATACACTAAGTACGCACGGTGTATACAGCTAGTACACATTGTGTATACATATTGCACACATTATGTATATAGCATGTACACGCGGTGTATACAATATACACACACGGTGTATATATGATATGCACATTGTGTATACAACCAGTACACATTGTGTATATATGATGTACACAACATGTATACTTGATATATACAATAAGTACACACAATTAGAAATATAAATAGAATTATAATTTACAATTAGCAAATGTATATAGTAAAGAAAAAAAAAATAATAATCCCATGGCGTCTCCTCCATTCACGATTTATTTCCCTTGGCCGAAGCTTCTTCTTCTCTTTCTGGCGACTTATGATGGAAATTGGTGACACGAGCAGCCCCGACGATTCCTCAAGCATGAGGCTGTAATGGCCTCAACACCGGTCTGGCCGTGAACAGTAAATTCCGATGGTGAATAGTGCACCCGGGCCGTAAACCGGACCCGAAAGTGAAAAATATTTTATTTGACCATCGGGAAGTATTGGTCATGGTGAGTCCGGGGTTGAAATTTAAAGTGAAATCGAGGTCAAATAGACCTCCGAAAGTCAAAAATACGAAAAAGGTAGCGAGTCAATTTTTCTGATAGGGAAGGAGACTTGATTTTGCATAAATTTTTAAAAATAGTAAATGGACTCCAAAAATTTTCATATTTTTCAGATCTTCATGAAATTTCATGTAGAATATTTTGGTATAAAGAAATGAATTTTTCGGCGATGTCGACAGTTGTCGAATCGAACCAGTTCGGTTGAATCGGACCAGTAACGGACTCCGATTGAGCCGAAATTTTGTGTACTACCTAATTTTGATGTGATAAGAATTATGGAATTGAAATTGGAGTGATTTGGAGTGAGAAAATGAGAGAAATAATTTTGGGCTTTAAATTAGGTGTTAATGGGCTTTAATTAATTTACTAAGCCCATTAACCCAATCCAAGCCCACAAAGCCCAAAACTCAGCCTATTTAAAGAGGGAATTCTCTGGAATGGGACAACACATCATCCTCTTCCTTCTCTCTTCCTCTTGGCCGAATACTTCTCCACCATTGTTGCTTGTGATTTCTTCATTTTTCTCTCCATTTCACACCAAATCAAGCCACCCAATAGCAAGTTCAGCCTCTCTAGTTAAGTATTGTGACCTCCTCTCTTCAAATCAAGGAAGAAAATCAAGAAAAATAAGGAGAGAGAGTTTAGGGTTTCATTTGAGGTAAGTGAAACCAATGGGTTAAAATTATTTCTAAGGTGCCTACTTATATTTTTGGGTGCCTAGAATTCAAATATGATGTTATTTTTAGCATTTGAGCTTGAAAAATTAGAGTTATAATGGCTTGAAATTTCGGTTCACATAGGGAATCAAGGTGATTTGCAAGCTTCCAAGGCCAAAGGCAAGGAAAAGGAAGCTTAGGCACACTAGAACAAGAAAAGAAGGTTAGTGGCTAATGAATCTTAGTATTTCCTTTGATTTTAGTCATTAAACCTTTATGTAACTTAATGAAAATATGAAATAATTGATGTTAAATTTAAAGTAATGATAGAATAATGTTAAGAGACCTTAAATGAGTGTGTTTAAATGCCTAAATGATTTATTGAATAATTGTATGGTATAACTACCTTGATGGCCGAATTGCATCCTAAAGAAAATCTAAGTATATTTTGTGAATTTTAATTAATTTAAGCTTTTAAATGACACTAGAAATGAAATAATATGCTTAGGAATTTTTATGGATTTTATTGAAATTAAATAAATATTTTAGAAAATATTTTCAATTATGTAAGTATTGAAAATATGGCATTTATATGAAATAAAATGCAATTTGATGAGAAAATGAATGATTTTGGTGAATTATGGTAAAATAATTCACAATCTATGTGAAAGAATGAAAAGAAATGACTACGAGAAATTTCGAATGAAAAGAAATGATTACAAGCATTTTCGAGTAATGAAATAATGAAAAATATAAAGTTTAATTGAAAATTTGATGAAATTGCGCCCTTAGAATTAGTCTGGCAGTAAAAGTCTAGCTCAGGATATAATTGGCTAGCCATAGGGACATCTGTACCGCGGTGCAAGTCATGGCGACTTGCTTAGTTATGGTAGGATCACTGATCACCATAGCTTATGTTTGTACCTGGTATCTGCTACGTGGAAAAATGGTCGTTGAGATCATTTTTCAGTCTATGTGGGGCCCATGGGGGTCTACGTCCCGAGTATCCAGTCTAAGAATTTCTGTCGGTACTGTACTAGGGGCATAAAATGTAATGAAAGTGAAAATAAGTTAAAAGGAATGAAAAGAATAATGAAAATGAAGTTTAAAGTGGAAAAAGGACTTAAATGAAAGAAAATGAAAGTTTAGGGGCAAAATGGTAATTTTGCCAAAATGGGTAATTAATAGGTAAAAATAAATGAGAAATGATTAATAAGGGTAAAATAGTAATTTTGGAGACCTAACCAGGTCAATAAGATAAGATTTTATAGTACAGGGACTAAACTGTAATTTTATCCAAAAGCAGTGAAATAATGAATAAATGATGAATAATGATGAAACTAATGTAAAGAAAATGAAAGTAAATGACTAAGATGGCAAAATCGTAATTATTAAGACAAAAAGGGCTTTTTTGGAATTTAGTAAAATGTTAAGGACTAAAAAGGAATTTAGTCAATGATAATGCAATAAATGAGAATAAGTGTAATAATGTGAAAAACTATTGTTTTCACTTAAACGTAATGAAAATGTATAAATGTCTTTATTTCAAAAGTAAATGATTAAATAAAGCATATTAAAGGAATAATTATTGCAAAGAAAGTATTAGGATTGTTAGACACCACTGGGCATAGTTTATGCTCAGCATGTAGTTTTTACTGCATGCAGGTACAGCGCGGGAGGAGCAGTGATGCATAAGTGGAAGAAAAGAACTTTTGTTATTATGTAAATTATGTAGACCTTGGCATGTATATAAATGACTGATATGTATAAATGTTTGGATATGTAAGGATATGTAAACATATATGTATATGATTGTGATAATAATCTGTTTGAAGTATTGGATGTTTGATGGTGATTTTGGAGTAATGGAATGATTGTTATAGAAGTGTTGTGCCTCTGAGAGGCTGTGTGTTGTTTGATTTTTCAGGAGGCTAGTCAAATATAGCCGTTATAATGCCGAAATTTTATTAAGTGAATAGCAACCCGGGACAGTTATAGGTCAATGAATACCCAAAGAATTGATAATATCGAAGTTGGTATTAATTAAATGTTAATTGAAAAAAAAAAAATTTCGGGTTACTTGTACTGTTCCGGTTAATCGGAGTGATAAGGGTGTTACAGAGGCACTCACTTCTTTATCTTTTAGGTAGGTTTAGGAGAATTACGTTTTTAATCGATTCTCTATTTGAATGCTAAGAAAATGTAGGAAAACAAAGATATTTTAATTTTAATTATTAGACTGTGCGTAGGAATCAATTTTTAAGTTCTTACTTGGAATTCTGCTTTAAATTATAAAGGGGATTCAGTTAATTGCATGTGCAATGATTTGAGAGTTTGTGTTACTAGCTTTATTCGGGATCCCTAAAAGCCATGAAAAATTTTATAAGATGATAATAACAATTATTGTTAGGATTGTGAATTTTTGTCATTTTGCAAGGATCTTGATAGGTGTCTAGTAAGTGTACTAGATCAGCTAGTAATATAAAAAAAATATAGATTAAGACCCCAAATATCGTACCCAAGGAAACATGGATTGCTAAGAATAATATCTATATATGAATTAAATTAACCTGAAATTGTTTTCCAAATATTTTCAATTTAAAAGCAAAAATTAAACTAAATAAACAATTAAACAAAACAAAAACTAAAATTAAACTAACATAAATTAAAAATAAAACAATAACTAAAATTCTTTTGGTAAAATAACTATCCATCTTAACTTTCATTGTAATGACTTAAATTCAATAGAAACACCAGTAATTATGGAAAAGATCATATGAAATAAAGCCAGATACCTTGAAACAAGACTATCTTTCTTAAGCATTAAATTCCCTTGTTAAGAATAACTCAATACTTAGCATAAAGATCCAGTTAAAATTCTAAACATTTATTAAACTCTTTTGCAAGAAAATTCAACTCTAGTTTATTCTTAGTTCCTCATTTCTTAGTATTAATCAATAATTTTAATACATAATTACCTCAAAATCAAAAAACAATCATGCATTGACACTAAAGAGTTAACCCAAGAATATGCAAATCATTAATTATGTCTAAAACAATTTTTAGTTATTGAATCAATAAATCAATAACTAATTTTAACACAATCAAAGATAAGAATATGCTTAAAACTAAAAAATAATTGACTGATATTGAAATTAAAGATCAATCAAGTCATAACAATGAAAATAAAAAATTTCAAGTATCCATTAGCAAAAGAAGGAACAAAAAACTACTTCATAATATAAATTAAAGCTAAAACAAATGAGAAAAGAAAAACAAGAAATGAAAACAGAAGAAAAACTACGCAAAAAACTAAAACTATTAAACTCTGCTAGCTCTTAATGATATTGCTTTGGTGCTTTAGTCTTCTATTTATAGACAAAACAAGTTGTAGAAGCCTTCTAAACTTCCTAAATTAAAGTAGGAAAATAATTCTTCTTAATTGGGAAAATCCTTCGCAGCATCGGAGTTCAAATTGCATGGCCAAGCAAAACTAGCTTTGGTGAGATGCACTGCCGTGCATTCTTTCTCGACGAAATGCATGGCCACTTGAGGTTTCTTCCTTTCCCATGCACGCCTAAGAGAGTTGCACGGCCACTTGAAGGTCTATTCCATAAAACACACGGCCACTTAATGATTTGCTCTTTAGAGACATACGGCCACTTATCTTTTGTTACTTTAAGATGCACGGCCACTCAAATACTCCCTAGACTTCGCGAACATTTACTAGCATGAATTTCCTCATTTCACAATTTTTGTCCAAATCTTCTTGTCTTTTTGCAATTAAATTTTTTTTTTTTTTTGCAAATTAACCTTGAAAAACATAAAAACTTACAATTAACTACTAAAAACACACAAATCAACATTTAAACTAAAAATTAACTAAAATTAAACCAAATTAACTAATTAAAAATACTTAAAAACATACTAAAAATATTATATAATTCATACTTATCAAACCCAATACTTTATGTGTGCCAGGCATTGCAGCTGGTAGAACAAGAAGTGATGTTCCATTGCCCAACAGATTTCTATGAATCCCATTCAGATTGTTCTTGAATACATCCAACTAGATGTATTTATTACATTCATCAAAAGATTTTGTGATATGTTTCTTTCCCCTGTTATTTGGGGGCCTTTGTAAATACTTTCCCTGCCAATGTTGGATTGCCATTTTGTCTTGCACCTGTTCAATTAATTTGTATATCATCTTCTTTACTTTACAATGTTAAGGAGCAAAGCAACAGAGAATTTTACAAACTCAATCTGTCTCTCCTTTTGGTTCGAGCCTAGAAGTGTACAAAAACTCAAACAGTAACCCAAAATTGAATTAATTGCGAGCAATTTTGTCTTTTTAATTTTGTTTATTTAGTTTGTAGCCCAATCGGTTTGATTGTAAAATAAACTTTATCTGATTGGTTTTGTTTCTTTTGGTTGTCAGCAGCTTTTAGAATGGTATCAGTTTGTGTTAGTTAAAAAATTAAACAGAGCAATGAGAAAAAGATTCAATAGTCTAAACCGATTGAATTGGATTGAGCAGTAAAAGGAAGAAACAAAAGCAACTCCATCGTGCAATTCTCAGGCAAAAAGAAACCATTAATAGTGTTTCAAACAAGACCAAAGCAGCCAACCAAGAAAAATAAAGATAAAGAAGAGAAACACACCAGGCCAAAAAAGCAAAAATTCAGAGCATCCAAAAACAAACAGGTACTGAACAGTAAGAGGACCATTATCAAAGTAATGAATCCCTTCAAAATCCCACTCTAATATCGGAATTTCTTGAATATTCTTCACAGCTTTCTCAATCCTTGAGCAAAACCATCGTAGCCAATCACCACATTTCCATTTAAACAAACAAGCAAAAACTGCACAAAACCACAACATAAAGTGTGATATTATTGTTATACCTACAGTCGACAATGACGTGAGAGGAGCGGCTAGGCACCCAAGCAACGCTGGCCGTAACCTCTTCCATTGGTGGTGTTGTAGAAAATTTTGAACCCTAATAATAATAATAATAATAAATAGGTTTTCGCCCGTTGCAATAGAAGGAATCGTAACTCAATTCGAAGTTTTCCGCTTTTTCATGGTTAACAACTTTTGAGGTTTTCTCTTGAAAAAAAATTAGAAGGCAAATTTTAGTTTATAAAGTATAGTTATATTTTTAAAAATAGAAACTTAAAAAGTGGTATTTGTGAAAGATGAAAAAAGAGGATGTATTTTTAGAAAAAGAACTAAAAAAACATGACATTTGGAGTAATTTCCTTAAGTTTTTAAGTTGTATGTGATTGGCTATTTTGGCCTTTTGGACCATGTTACTGGGCTTTATATCAAAAATATGTAATTGTCACATAATAACTTCTTCTTTTTTTTCCTAGAGAATTATAATTGAATTTTTTTATTCAGACAAAGATACTTTGATCATATTTGACCATTAACTCTGATGTGCGATGTACTGAAATATCACATAAAACAATATTCTACCAAAATATATTATGTATAATGCCACATCGGTATTAGATATAGGATCACACGGGGTAAAATGTGACACGTCCAACTTGTTAACATGACATGGGTTAATTGCACCAAAGATTATGAATCATATATATATATATAATAAGTTTGAATTAAGGGCATTTTTAAAGCTAATGTGGTAACATTTTCAGATGATATTATAAAATGGCTTACATGACAAAATTTTAGAACATATTCTCAATTAACATAAAAAAAATTATGGAAGATTCACCAAAATTTATTGGTCCTTATTGAGATTTATAAATTCTATAAGTTATCCACAAATCTCATATTGATAATGGATGTCTCATAAATGGCACATAAATTTCATAAGTATAAATCGTAACGTTTTAATGAAAGATATTATATATGTCGCGTTAACTTGGCAAAAATATTTTTAAATCTATAATTTTTATTTAAAAAAGATACACTATCAATTGAAAAAATACTTGAATTTAGAAATATCAAAGTTAAAATCAACAAAATTTTATTGAATTTGTTGAGACATAAGGTAATCCGATTATCTATTTTTTTCGCATTTGCTATGTATACAATAAGATTTGTAATAAGCATATTTGAATAGATTGTTAGGGATGAGCAAAAAAAAAATCGAAAATATGGTTAATCGTAAAATCGATTCGAAATCGAATCGATTTTTATGGTTAACAAATTCGATGAACTCAATTACGATTTTTAATTTTTACATTTTTTTTTGTTAATGGTTACGGTTTAGATTTTTAAATACCAGTTAACCGTTAGTCTACGATTAATCGGTTCATATATATATATATATAATTTTTATATCTTTAATTTTTTTCTATTTCTCTCTAAAATTTACATAAAATAATACTTTAAAATATATTTAAATTATATTTTTATTTCTATACCTTAATTTTTTTATATTTTCCTATAAAATTTATATAATACTTTAAATTAAATTTATATTATATCATTCTCTTTAATTATATAGCAATATTTATATATAGTATACTGTAATGGCCTCAACACCGGTTTGGCCGTGAACAGTAAATTCTGATAGTGAATAGTGCACCCGAGCCGTAAAACGGACCCGAAAGTGAAAAATATTTTATTTGACTATCGGAAAGTATTGGTCATGGTGAGTTCGGGGTGGAAATTTGAAGTAAAATCGAGGTCAAATAGGTCTCCGAAAGTCAAAAATACGAAAAAGGTAGCGAGTCAATTTCCCTGATAGGAAATGTGACTTGATTTTGCATAAATTTTTAAAAATAGCAAATGAACTCCGAAAATTTCCATATTTTGCAGATCTTTATGAAATTTCATGTAGAATATTTTGATATAAAGAAATTAATTTTTCGGCGATGTCGACAGTTATCGAATCGAACTAGTTTGGTTGAATCGGACCAGTAATGGACTCCGATTGAGCCGAAATTTTAGGTACTACCTATTTTTGATGTGATAAGAATTATGAAATCAAATTTGGAGTGATTTGGAGTGAGAAAAGAGGAAAAATCAAATTGGACTTGAATTAGGTAGTTAATGGGCCTTAATTATTTAATTAAGCCCAAATGCCAACCCAAGCCCAATTTATCCATTAAGAAGGCCTATAAATAGTGTGAAATTTCTGGAACAAGCTAGCAAAATCAGCTTCTTCCTTATCTCCTCTCTTTGGCCGAATTGTCCACCATTGTTGTCAAGCTTTTTCTTCTTCTCTCTCTCTCCATTTCACCCTAAATCAAGCCATCCAATAGTAATTTCTGCCTCTCTAGTTAAGTTTTATGACCTCCTCTCTTCAAATCAAGGAAGAAAATCAAGAAAAATTAAGAGAGAGAATTTAGGGTTTCATTTGAGGTAAGTGAAATCAATAGGTTTAAATTCTTTCTAAGGTGCCTACTTGTATTTTTGGGTGCCTAGATTTCATTTATGATGTTATTTTTAGCATTGGAGGTTGAAAAACTAAGGTTTTAATGGGTTGAAATTTCAGTTCTCTTAGGGAATCAAGGAGAAGTTCAAGCTTCCAAGGCTAAAGGTAAGGAAAAGGAAGCTTAGGCATCCTAGAGCAAGAAAGGAAGGTTAGTGGCTAATGAATCTTAATATTTCTTTTGATTTTAGTCATTAAACCTTTATGTAACTTAATGAAAATATGATATAAATGATATTTAACTTAAAGTAATGGTAGATGAATGTTATGAGACTTGAAATAAGTTGTTTGAATGCTTAAAGGAAGTGTTAAGTGAATATATGGTATAAAACCTATAGTGGCCGAATGAATTTCCTAAGAAAACGAAGGTGTATTTTGTAAATTTTGATGATTTTATGCTTCAAAATCATATTAGAAATGAAATAACATGCTTAAGAATTTTTATGGAATTTATTGAAATTAAATGAATATTTTAGAGAAAATTTTCAGTTATGTAAGTAATGAAATTATTGAATTAATATGAAACAATGTGTATTTTATTGAGAAAATGAATGATTTTGGTGAATTATGGTATAATAATTCACAACTCATGTAAAGAAATTGAGAAGAATAATTAATAAGTAAAATAAGTGTAAGCGAGTAAAGAAATAATAAGAAAATGAAGTTTTGATTGAGATTTCTGTGAAATTATGCCCTTAGAAATAGTCTGGCAGTAAAAGCCTAGGTCAGGATATAATTGGCTAGCCATAGGGACATCTGTACCGCGGTGCAAGTCATGGGGACTTACTTAGTTATGGTAGGATCACTGATCTCTATAGCTTATGTTTGTACCTGGTATCTGCTACGTGGAAAAATGGTCTTTGAGATCATTTTTCAGTCTATATGGACCCATGGGGTCCACGTCCCGAGTATCCAGTCTGAGAATTTTTGTCGGTACTGTACTAAGGGCATGAAATAAAATGAAAGTGATAATAAGTTAAAAGAAATGAAAAGAATGATAAAAATGAAGTTTAAAGTGGATAAAGGGCTTAAACGAAAGAAAATGAAAGTTCAAGGGCAAAATGGTAATTTTTCCAAAATGGGTAATTAATAAGTAAACATAAGTAAGAAATGGTTAACAAGGGCAAAATAGTAATTTTAGAGACCTAACAGTGTCAATAAGATAAAATTTTATGGTACAGGGACTAAACTGTAATTTTATCCAAAGGTAGTGAAATAAAGAATAAGTGATGAATAATGGAGGAACTTGTGTAATGAAAATGAAAATAAATGACTATAATTGCAAAATCGTAAATATTAAGACAAAAATGACATTTTTGAAATTTAGCACAATTTTGAGGACTAAAGGAAAAATTTATCAAAAGTTATGAAATAAACGAGAAAAAAGCGAATTTTATAGAAACAATTGTTTCCACTTGAATTTGATGTAAAAATACTTAATAGTACTTATTTTAGAATTTAATTGATTAGGTTAAAGTATAATAAAGAAATAAATATTATAAAGAAAGTATTAGGATTGTTTGTCACCACTAGGCATAATTTATGCTCAGCATGTAGTTTCTACTGCATGCAGGTACAGAGCTGGAGGAGTAGTGATGCACAGATGGAAAGGAAAGAAATAATTTTGTTAAGTAAATTGTGTAGGTGTTGGCATGTATATAAACATATTGTTATATATAAGTATACGATTATGTAAAAATATGTAAACATATATGTGTGGTTGTGGATATGGTTTATTTTAAGTGGTTGGATGTTTGATGGAAGTTTTGAAGGATGAAATGATTGTTTTAGAAGTGTTGTGCCTCTGAGAGGCTGTGTTTTGTCTGTTTTTCAGGAGGCTAGTTAAATATACAACCATTATATTGCCGAAATTTTATTATGTGAATAGTAACGCAGGACAGTTATAGGTCATCGATCACCTAAGCATACTGGTAGTATTGAATTTTGGTACTATTTTAAAGTTAATAAAAAGAAAAAAAAATTTCGGTCTGCGTGCACTGTTCCGTTAGATCGGAGTGATAAGGGTGTTACAATTTTATTGGTATTAGAGCAAAGGTTTAGACGGTTCTAAGAACGGAGTGGGTATTAATTGATTTATCTGTATATACATGCCAATTATTTTTGAAAGTGGGTATTTTGGAAACTAATGTGCATCTGCTCCTTTTGTTTTATAGTGAAAAGATGTCTACTGACCAAGGACAACAGTCAGCTGACAGCAGGAGTGAGGCATTAAGTAATATTGGGCGTCAAGAGGCCCCACAACAGAACCCTCCTCCTGTAGCACCGCCTCCTTTCCCTCAGTCGGATTTCCTTGATTTGATGGCTGACTATATTCAGCAGCGACTGCAGGCAGCTCCAGCTCCGATGCAGCCTCAGCCGACAGTAGTACAGATTCAGCCAGCCCCGCCTAGGCGGAGACCTATCCTGGAACAATTAAAGAGATTGGGGGCAGAAGACTTTTCTGGTAGAGAACCTTTGACACCTTCAGTGGCTGAAGAATGGCTATATAAGATAAAAAGATTGTTCGAGATAACCCACAGTCCACTGGAAGAAAAATTTGAAGGCGTTGTAGCATTACTTCAGGGTCCTGCATTCATTTGGTGGGATTCAGTCAGAAGACATACTTCTGCAGATCAGTTGAGTTGGGAGTACTTTGTGGACCAGTTTGAGAAGAAATACATTGGGTCCGAGTATAAGGCCACTATGCAAGAGGCTTTCTAGAGATTAAAACAGAGGAACAAGACAGTGGCAGAATATGAAAGAGAGTTTGAGCGGTTGAGTGCTTACCTGGATAAAGGTCAGGCTACAGAGGAGAAATTGTGTTACAAATTTGAAAGAGGCCTGCATACTGAGCTTAAACAGATCATTGGAGCTCAGAAGTATCCTACCTTACGGGCTATGATGGAAGCAACCGTAAAGTTAGAGACGACTCAGGCTGAGCAGGCTGAGAGATAGTCCCAATTTCAGCAAAAGAGAAAGCAGCGACAGTTCAGTGGTAAAGGGAAGAAAGCAAAGGGATCTCAGCCATTTCAGGGACAGTCACCTGTAGCAGCAGGCCGAGGGCAAGGTGGTGCATCTCGAGGCAGAGCTTCGACTGTTAGTACCCCTCGGGACCGAGATAGTGGTTCTGCAGTGGCTTGTGAGCACTGTGGTAAGTTTCACTCTGGAGAGTGCAGATTTCTGACAGGAGCCTGTTTCAGATGTAGGTCCAGAGATCATCGGATCAGATTCTGTCCTGCCATGCAGACTACCTCAGTTAATTCACCAGTATCAGGTACAGGATCCTCAGCTCCTAGAGGTCGTGGTAGGGGAGCTGTCCCTCACACTTCAGCCTTCAGACCTGTTGGGCAGACATCACAGGGTCAGAGGAGAGTATCGGGTCAGACCTATGCTGTCAGAGCACGTGAAGGTGAGGACGCCCCAGATGTGATAGTCGGTACGTTTCTCTTGTTATCTGATTCGGTGCATGCATTGATTGATTCGGGTTCCACGCATTCTTATATTAGCACTACCTTAGCACGGGATAAAGGAATGAAAGAGGAATGCTTGGACCAGGATGTTTTGGTGAGCAATCCTCTGGGGCATAGTGTAGTGGTAGATAAAGTGTACAGACAGTGTCCTATTAGTGCCCAGGGACACATCTTCCTGGCAAACCTGATCGCTTTGCCTTTCCATGAGTTCGACGTGATATTGGGGATGGATTGGTTATCCGCCCACCAAGCGACTGTCGATTGCAAAAAGAAGAGAGTCACCTTAAAGCTTAGCAATGATTGAGAGGTTACAGTGGTAGGTGTGAGAACTGATTTTCTGTCCGATGTGATATCCACCACTGCTGCTAAAAGGTTGATTAGAAAAGGATGTGTGGCTTACATGTGTTATGCAGTGGAAGCAAAGAAAGTCAGTTCGAAGATTTCAGAAGTACCTACTGTCAGGGAGTTTCAAGATGTTTTTCCTGATGAGTTGCCCGGTTTACCACCTGACAGGGAGGTAGAATTTTCTAATGATGTTGCTCCAGGTACTGTACCTATTTCTACTGCTCCCTATAGGATGGCACCTGCAGAGTTAAAAGAATTAAAAATTCAGTTGCAAGAATTATTGGATAAGGGGTTTATTAGGCCAAGTGTTTCTCCCTGGGGAGCGCCAGTCCTGTTTGTCAAGAAGAAAGATGGTACACTCAGGTTGTGCATTGACTATAGGCAACTGAATAAAGTTACCATTAAGAACAAGTATCCTCTCCCTCGCATCGAAGACTTGTTTGATCAGCTTAAGGGAGCAGGTGTGTTCTCAAAGATTGACTTGAGATCAGGCTATTATCAAATAGGAGTGAAAGAAGCAAATGTGTCGAAGACTGCTTTTCGCATCAGGTATGGCCACTATGAGTTTCTGGTTATGCCTTTTGGGCTTACGAATGCTCCAGCCGCCTTTATGGACTTGATGAATAGGGTTTTCATCCCTATTTGGACCAGTTTGTAGTAGTTTTTATTGATGACATTCTGGTTTACTCCAAGACGCCGGAAGAACATGATAAGCATCTGAAGCTTGTTCTGCAAGTCCTAAGGGAAAAATAGTTATACGCTAAGTTCAGTAAATGTGACTTCTGGTTAAATGAGGTGTCTTTTCTGGGTCATGTAATCTCGGCAAAAGGTATTAAAGTGGATCCTTCAAAGATTGATGCGATTATCCAATGGAAATCACCCAAGAATGTTACTGAAGTGAGGAGTTTTCTGGGTTTAGCTGGGTACTATAGGAGATTCATTAAAGGTTTTTCTACTATTGCAATACCTTTAACCCGGTTACTATAGAAGAATGTTAGATTTGTGTGGACTGATGCTTGTCAAAAATGTTTTGAAAGACTTAAAAGTATGTTGACTGAAGCTCCAATTCTTACTCAACCTGAATCGGATAAGGATTTTGTGGTCTATAGCGATGCATCCAGGAATGGATTAGGTTGTGTTTTGATGCAAGAAGGCAAGGTGATTGCATATGCCTCCCGACAGTTGAAAACACATGAGAAGAACTACCCTACCTATGATCTGGAGTTAGCAGCCATTGTTCTTGCGCTGAAAATTTGGAGACATTATTTATATGGCGAGAGATGCTATATCTACTCAGATCATAAGAGTTTAAAATACCTTCTTACTCAGAAAGAACTTAACCTTAGACAAAGGCGCTGGTTGGAATTGATCAAGGATTATGATTGTTACATCGATTACCACCCAGGAAAAGCTAATATAGTAGCCGATGCACTTAGCAGGAAATTTATGTCAGGTGATGTGAATATCCTTAAGTAATTAGTATAAGTAATTATTTTGCATTAGTAATTGATTGTTTTCTTTGCAGCTCTTCGAGCTATGAATGTCCATTTAAGTTTAGCTTTAGATGGAGCCCTGGTAGCTGAATTGCAAGTAAAGCCCGACTTTGTGCATCAAGTTAAGATTACTCAGAAAGAAGATGATCGGTTGATGAGCATTAAGAATAGATTTTAGACTGGCAGTGTAGAGAATTACTCCTTGAGTGATGATGGGAGCCTTTATTTTAAGCAAAGGCTTTGTGTTCGAAACCAGGAAGAGTTGAAAAAAAGTATTCTAACTGAAGCACATCATAGCAGTTATGCAATGCATCCTGGAGGCAATAAAATGTATCAAGATTTGAAAGCTTTCTATTGGTGGCCAGGTATAAAGCGAGATGTGACAGAATTTGTAAGTAAATGTCTGATCTGTCAGCAAGTAAAAGCTGAGCACCAAGTTCCTTCAGGGTTGTTGCATCCTTTGTTAGTACCAGAGTGGAAATGGGACCGAGTAACCATGGATTTTGTGACAGGCTTGCCGCTGACTCAGAAGAAGCATGATGCCATCTGGGTGATTATAGATCGACTCACTAAGTCTGCTCACTTTTTGCCCGTACGGATGGACTATCCTTTGTCTAAACTGGCAGAATTGTATATTAATGAGATAGTAAGATTGCATGGAGTGCCATCTTCTATTGTTTCTGACAGGGATCCGAGGTTTACTTCTCGATTCTGGCACAGTTTTCAAGATGCTTTGGGTACAAGGCTTCACTTTCGTACAGCCTTTCACCCTCAGACAGATGGCCAGTCCGAGAGAGTGATCCAGGTTTTGGAGGATATGCTCAGATGTTGTATTCTAGAGTTTGGATCCAGTTGGGAAAAGCATTTACCTTTGGCAGAGTTTGCATACAATAACAGTCACCAATCCAGCTTGAAAATGGCTCCTTTTGAAGCACTGTATGGTAGGAAGTGCAGAACTCCTCTATGTTGGACCGAATTGAGCGAAAGGAAATTAGTAGGTTCTAATTTGATCTGTGATTCTGAAGAGAAAGTTCGAGTCATTAAAGGTCGATTGAAAGAAGCTGCGGATCGTCAGAAGTCCTATACTGATTTGAAGAGAAAGGACATAGAGTTTCAGGTTGGAGATCGAGTTTTCCTGAAAGTATCTCCGTGGAGAAAGATCTTAAGATTTGGAAAGAAGGGCAAGTTAAGTCCTAAATTTATTGGCCCTTATGAGATACTTCAGCGAGTGGGTCCCGTAGCGTATCGATTAAAGTTGCCTTCTGAACTAGAAAAGATACATGACATGTTCCACGTGTCTATACTCCGTAGATACAGATCGGATCCTAGTCACGTGATTACACAGGAAGAGATTCAAGTGACTGATGACATGACCTATGAAGAAGAACCAGTGAAAATCTTAGCAAGAGAAGTCCGTCAACTCAAAAACAAGCAGGTTTCATTAGTGAAGATACTGTGGCACCATCATAATATTGAAGAAGCTACTTGGGAACCAGAAGCAATTATGAGACATCAGTATCCCCACCTCTTCACTACAGGTAAATTTCGAGGACGAAATTTCTTTTAGTAGGAGAGAATTGTAATGGCCTCAACATCGGTCTGGCCGTGAACAGTAAATTCCGATGGTAAATAGTGCACCCGGGCCGTAAAACGGATCCGAAAGTGAAAAATATTTTATTTGACTATCATAAATTATTGGTCATGGTGAGTCCGGGGTGGAAATTTAAAGTGAAATCGAGATCAAATAGGCCTCCGAAAGTCAAAAATACGAAAAAGGTAGCTAGTCAATTTCCCTGATAGGGAAGGTGACTTAATTTTGCATAAATTTTTAAAAATAGCAAATGAACTCCGAAAATTTCCATATTTTGCAGATCTTCATGAAATTTCATGTAGAATATTTTGATATAAAGAAATAAATTTTTCGGCGATGTCGACAGCTGTCGAATCGAACCAATTTGGTTGAATCGGACCAGTAATGGACTCCGATTGAGCCAAAATTTTAGGTAATACCTATTTTTGATATGATAAGAATTATGAAATCAAATTTGGAGTGATTTGGAGTGAGAAAAGAGGAGAAATCAAATTGAACTTGAATTAGGTAGTTAATGGGCCTTAATTATTTAATTAAGCCCAAATGCCAACCCAAGCCCAATTTATCCATTAAGAAGGCCTATAAATAGTGTGAAATTTCTGGAACAAGCTAGCAAAATCAGCTTCTTCCTTATCTCCTCTCTTTGGCCGAATTGTCCACCATTGTTGTCAAGCTTTTTCTTCTTCTCTCTCTCTCCATTTCACCCTAAATCAAGCCATCCAATAGTAATTTCTGCCTCTCTAGTTAAGTTTTATGACCTCCTCTCTTCAAATCAAGAAAGAAAATCAAGAAAAATTAAGAGAGAGAATTTAAGATTTCATTTGAGGTAAGTGAAATCAATGGGTTTAAATTCTTTCTAAGGTGCCTACTTGTATTTTTGGGTGCCTAGATTTCATTTATGATGTTATTTTTAGCATTGGAGGTTGAAAAACTAAGGTTTTAATGGGTTGAAATTTCAGTTCTCTTAGGAAATCAAGGAGAAGTTCAAGCTTCCAAGGCTAAAGGTAAGGAAAAGGAAGCTTAGGCATCCTAGAGCAAGAAAGGAAGGTTAGTGGCTAATGAATCTTAATATTTCTTTTGATTTTAGTCATTAAACCTTTATGTAACTTAATGAAAATATGATATAAATGATATTTAACTTAAAGTAATGGTAGATGAATGTTATGAGACTTGAAATAAGTTGTTTGAATGCTTAAAGGAAGTGTTAAGTGAATATATGGTATAAAACCTATAGTGGCCGAATGAATTTCCTAAGAAAACTAAGGTGTATTTTGTAAATTTTGATGATTTTATGCTTTAAAATCATATTAGAAATGAAATAACATGCTTAAGAATTTTTATGGAATTTATTAAAATTAAATGAATATTTTAGAGAAAATTTTCAATTATGTAAGTAATGAAATTATTGAATTAATATGAAACAATGTGTATTTTGTTGAGAAAATGAATGATTTTGGTGAATTATGGTATAATAATTCACAACTCATGTAAAGAAATTGAGAAGAATAGTTAATAAGTAAAATAAGTGTAAGCGAGTAAAGAAATAATAAGAAAATGAAGTTTTGATTGAGATTTCTGTGAAATTATGCCCTTAAAAATAGTCTGGCAGTAAAAGCCTAGCTCAGGATATAATTGGCTAGCCATAGGGACATCTGTACCGCGGTACAAGTCATGGCGACTTGCTTAGTTATGGTAGGATCACTGATCTCCATAGCTTCTGTTTGTACCTGGTATCTGCTACGTGGAAAAATGGTTTTTGAGATCATTTTTCAGTCTATATATGGCCCATGGGATCTACGTCCCGAGTATCCAGTCTGAGAATTTTTGTCGGTATTGTACTAGGGGCATGAAATAAAATGAAAGTGATAATAAGTTAAAAGAAATGAAAAGAATGATAAAAATGAAGTTTAAAGTGGATAAAGGGCTTAAACGAAAGAAAATGAAAGTTCAGGGGCAAAATGGTAATTTTGCCAAAATGGGTAATTAATAAATAAAAATAAGTAAGAAATGGTTAACAAGGGCAAAATAGTAATTTTGGAGACCTAACAGTGTCAATAAGATAAAATTTTATGGTACAGGGACTAAACTGTAATTTTACCCAAAGGTAGTGAAATAAAGAATAAGTGATGAATAATGGAGGAACTTGTGTAATGAAAATGAAAATAAATGACTATAATGGCAAAATCGTAAATATTAAGACAGAAAGGATATTTTTGGAATTTAGCACAATTTTGAGGACTAAAGGAAAAATTTGTCAAAAGTTATGAAATAAACGAGAAAAAAAGTAAATTTTATAGAAACAATTGTTTTCACTTGAATTTGATGTAAAAATGCTTAATAGTACTTATTTTAGAATTTAATTGATTAGGTTAAAGTATAATAAAGAAATAAATATTATAAAGAAAGTATTAGGATTGTTTGTCACCACTGGACATAATTTATGCTCAGCATGTAGTTTCTACTGCATGCAGGTACAGAGCTGGAGGAGCAGTGATGCACAGATGGAAAGGAAAGAAATAATTTTGTTAAGTAAATTGTGTAGGTATTGGCATGTATATAAACAGATTGTTATGCATAAGTATACGATTATGTAAAAATATGTAAACATAGTGTGGTTGTGGATATGGTTTATTTTGAGTGGTTGGATGTTTGATGGAAGTTTTGAAGGATGAAATGATTGTTTTAGAAGTGTTGTGCCTCTGAGAGGCTGTGTTTATCTGTTTTTCAGGAGGCTAGTTAAATATACAGCCGTTATATTGCCGAAATTTTATTATGTGAATAGTAACCCAGGACAGTTATAGGTCTTCGATCACCTAAGCATACTGGTAGTATTGAATCTTGGTACTATTTTAAAGTTAATAAAAAGAAAAAAAATTTATGTCTGCATGCACTGTTCCGTTAGATCGGAGTGATAAGGGTGTTATATATACAATTAACTTTTATATATATATATATTTTTATCATAAATTGGTATTCATATTTTACTTAATAGCATTTAATTACATTATTATCTAAAATTTTATTTGATTTAGAATCAAACATAGTAATTTTCAATAAATATCAAATCTATTTATAATATTAGCTATTAATTTATAAAACATGAATTTTGGCTAGTTAATTATGTTTGTTTCGTAATTTTTATATTAAATTACTTTACACTTTGAAAATTGAATTAAACTTTATCTAATTTTTTATATAATTTTATGTTATAAATTTTAATAGTTAATCAAAAAATCGAAACCGATAAACTGGTTAACCGAATGTATTTACACTTTGAAAATTGAATTAAACTTTATCTAATTTTTTTATATAATTTTATGTTATAAATTTTAATAGTTAATTGAAAAATCGAAACCGATGAACTGATTAACCGAATGTAATAGACTGGTTAATGGTTAGTAATTTTGAAAAACAGATATTAATGGACTGGTTATTTTTTTTTGCGTACAGACCGGTTAACCGGTCCATGCTTATCCCTATAGATTGTATCTTACATTTTAGCAGATGAGTATATTTAGAATAATTTGACTTAAAGGGATGAAATATATATTTTTATTTATTTTGAATTAATTTTTTTTACAGCGATTATGTTTATTTTGTTTTGATTTCAGTATGAAAGTTTTGCTAAATTATTTTACGGACAACATTTTATAATTGATTTTGGTGAGAAGAAAAGAATTTGTTTTTCTGGCAAGGACAATTAAAAACTAAAATAATGAGGAAAATCATTTTTGATGAACTTTTGGTTTTTTTGAGGGAATTTTAGAAACTTATTAAGCTGGACTGTTACAACTATTAATTTATTGATTCTGAATTTCACAAGGTGATCACCTTAACTTGTTAGAATTGGAAATAATACTAAAAGAGATTTTATATTTGGAAATATGGCAACATTGAAAAAAAGAAAATTTGTTTAGCGGCAGAAAATTCGTTGTTAAAGGCCTAAAATACTCAAAACAATCTATTTTAGAATGCAAAGCCTCAAATTCAATATAGTCTAAAAGTGATTCTTTATTCAAAAATCTCACTTTCAAGAGCAATTTCAGAGAATGGAAATGGAGATAAAACTGCATCTAGAAATACTAAGTTCAGGCAATATCATATCATCCTCCTTAAATTATAATCAAATCGTATATTTAATGTGTTTATTTTCAAAATTATGCTCTCAAATTGTGTATTTTGTTTCAATGATTTTGTTGTAAATCTCTTGCTAATTTCAAGTTTAATGATATATGAATTTATAGTTTCAGCAAAATATGATATATCAATTTCTCTTCCACTAATTGATAGGTAAATATTAATTTTACAACGAAAAGATTGAAATGTTTTCAATATTTTGTCATACACGCATAAATTTGCTATTTCCATTGTATATTTAGATAGACAATTGAGGATAGTAATATATTCAAATTTCCAACTATTTCAAAAACAAAATACATTATTCTTCAATTTTTCTTAATAATCGATCTTACATAATTAATAGTATATATATATATATATATATATATATATATATATATATATATATATAGTTTAATTTTGACATTAAATATGTCTATGTATAGCACATAAACCGTCTAGTTAGCAAGTATATAAGTATAAATCTTTCCCATTACGAGTGTAGTAATATGATTAATAACAGCAGAAAGTTAAACAAAAATTTAATTAAAATGGTTTAATTCAATAATCTGAAAGAGTCCATATCTACAGCTCATTTATAGTTGCTAAAGACATTTCATTGCTTACTTTTATTGTTTTTACGCCATTAGTTCTTGGATTCTAGGCATGTTTAGTAGGATGCAAACTAATGTAATGTAATCAAAACGTAAAGAATCATGTGTTTGTTAATACAAATACTTAATAATCTAAGGGATAATACATAAGCGGCCCATTGAACTTGGTATCGAAAATTACTTGGATTCGTAAAGTTTAATTTTGACCAGATAAACACTTGAATTTGGTTATTAAATATATAATAAGCACGAAATCCGACGTGGCAAAATGTCTGTAACAAACGTAATAACAAGCATTTTAATCTATTTGTAGCCATTTGGTCGTGAGGAAGCTTTTTCAGGGTTACTTGATGAGAAAAACTGCTCTTTAAAAAACATCAGGTTAAGGATAGTGAGATATTTTTTGTGTTGAAGCCTTTTTTCTAAAAAAATATTTTAAAGTATTTTCATGCTTGATTTGGGCATCCGAGGGAAGCAAAGGGTGGAACAATAAGAAATATCTTCGATCAAGGGTTTAAAAGATAATTTAAGCAAGTTTTAAACCTTGGACACCTGTGCATAAGTAGAATATTATCATTGTTTGGCCAATTGCAAGTTTTTTTTTTCATTTTTGGGTTTATACACCCGTGCACGAGTTCTTGCATGGCTGTGTAGATGAAGAATCTTGCCTTTTCAGGCAAATGGCCTGAAACACTCAAATTGCACTCATATGCAACCTGATTGTATGCCCATGCAACCGAAAAGTAGGTCACCTTTTTGGATGCAAATTGACAAGTTGGCTGACTTTTGGGCTTGCACACCCATGCATGTGTGTTTGCACGGCTGTGCAAATGTAATGCCCCAAAATTTTGAGGTTAATAATGATAATTTCTAATTAGAAGAAATTAAGGATTTTGAGATGAACAAAATAATAAATAAAGTAATTTTGTTGGGTTCTAGAAATTGTTAGATAAATCTAAATGAGCAGAGTTAGAAATAATAGTAGTAATAATAATAATAATAATAATACAAAAAGGGGAATAATAAAAAAAAAAAAGAAAATACAGCAAATTGGGAAAAGGGAAAGAAGGTGGGACCAAAACATTTACACTAGAAAAATTACGATGGCCACATGTAAAAAAACAAAAAAGGAAAAAAAGAAAACGAGAGGGAGAGTTCGGCCACCACACCTGCCATTGGCCTTCTCTTCTTCGCCACCTATTTTGCCACCCCATCGTTGCCCTTTTCCGGCATTGCCCGCCATCACCACCACCTCTATTTCTTCTTCTCCTTTGGCTTAAAATTTCTCTTTCTTCTATCAAAACTTTTTCCTCCACTTTTTGGCAACCTTCTATGTCTAATGGCGACATCTACCACACTGAAAACCTCCTGAAGGTGAGGCAAGCCTTCCCATGTCCTCCATTTTTTCTCGCTCTCTGGCAACAAGGAGATCAGAGCTAAAGAAGTCGAGAGTGGTTCCTTGGGGTACGCGATCACCGGCGTCGAGTCCCTGGTATCCTGAGCTTCAAGTCAACATAGGCGATGTAGCTCCGGCAATGTTCCGATAACCGTTGACCGGTGGGATGGGCTTGACTTCAAATTAGCCTACCACAAATTTGATTGAAATTTGATTTCAAATCATTATGTGAACTATCAAATTATTTTTGTTTATGTTATTTGGATAAATTAAGTTTGATAAATAAAATTTTCCTAATTTTGTGTTCTTGTGTGTATTGAATTAATAGTTGAGTTCAATTAGTGTCTCTAATTCAGTTAAATTGAAAATTATTTAGATGGAGAATTGTAGTTTTGGAAATATATTTAAAAAAAATATGGGGAGCAAGTTTGAATTTAACAAAAATGAGTTGAAATTTGCTTGAATTAAAATATGTAAAACGTTATATTTTAAATCTATGCCACATTAATTCATGCTCAACTATAATATTTAATGGAATAATTGGATTGAAGCGTTTAGTTTATTAAGTTTTTGAATGGAAGTGATATTCAGTAATTATTACAAGGGATTTTTATTCAATTATAGAATCAATAACATGTAGTAAAATAAGAAAATAAATAGTTTATTTATTTATTTATTTAATTTGCATGACAATAGATTATTAGCTGGACTATGAATGAAGGTATTAAAAGTATAATTAAATTTTTTTGAGTTGATTGATATTATTATTTTGAAGATTTTAAGTCTTCGCTTACTATTGAATGTTGAAAATGTGATAGTTATAGTGTATTAAATATCCAAATTGTTTCCTATATATTATATAGGCTAAAATAAATTAAGTTTTGGTGGTTTGGCTATATCATCTGTCCTTAAAAATATTGGACTATTCAATAAGAATTCTATAGCGAAAGAGCTTACTACATTTAATAAAGCAACTATTAATTTCTTGAAAGACATGAATTATTTTTATTATAAAACTAATATGTGATTTTGATGAGTTACTTAGTGTTGTTATATATATATATATATATATATATATATATATATATATATATATATATA
>CM075819.1:29833643-29863427 GCA_037975025.1 Excoecaria agallocha
TGTATAGATATAATGGTCGTCCAATAAGCATAATGGTGTATATGTGCACAATTAAGAAATAATAAAGTACCATGGATGTATGATAACATATAATCATATAAAATAAATGTAGAAACATGTAAAGCATGAAATGGAAGAAGAAATCACATGGCATGTTGGATTCTTAAATGTGGCCCGAATGGTATCCCTTATGAAAATGCCCCATTTCTATCATGTTTGGATGTTATTTGTTATATATATTATGGTACCATATATAATGTTGATGGATGCATGGGGATAAGAATAAATGTATGTCTTGGTACATAATGCAAAATACATGAAGCTTAGCATGACAGCATAACTTAAAGTAAAATAAATAGATGCCCTTTGTGTACAATGTGTAATCCAATATCTTAGGATATAATGGTTCCATAGGGACATGGATAGTAGAATCATACAATAAGCTATTATTGAGGATTGACTACCTTTAGGTGGTCTCCTCCCCATAAAGTATACACATATAGCTATAAGGCCTCACATACAGTTATATAGTTCACTCATACAATCATACAGTTCTCATTCGTGCATCCAATTTGAGGATTTCCTGTAATGGCCTCAACACCGGGTCAGCCGTGAATAGTACTTTCCGGCAGTGAATAGTGTTTCACCGGGCCCTGAAAGGACACCCGAGAAGTCGAAAATATTTTATTGGACCATTTGAAAGGAATAGTTATGGTGAGTCTATGGTTGAAATTTGAAGTGCATTTGAGGTCAAATAGACTTCCGAAAGTCAAAAATACGAAAAAGGTAGCGAATCAATTTTCCCGGTAGGGAAGGGGACTTGATTCTGCATAAATCTTTAAAAATAGTAAATGGACTCTAAAAATTGCCCAGAATTTTTGCAGTTCTCAATGAAATTTGATATAGAATATTTTGGTATAAAAAATGAATTTTTCGGCGATGTCGACAGTTGTCGAATCGGGACCAATAAGTTTGAATCGGACCGATAACGGGACTTCGATTGAGCCAAAAATTTATATCCTACCTATTTTTGATGTGATAAAAATTATGGAATCAAATTTGGAGTGATTTGGAACAATCATTATCTGAATGTGAATAATGATAACTGAATAAAAGGAAATGTTTAATGAAATAAGAACAATAGAAGCATAAATTATGAAAGTATGCTTATTCTTGGGAAATTCCTGGATTAGTAGTCACCACTGGGCATATTTAATGCTCAGCACGTAGTGTTTACTGCATGCAGGTTTTGAAGTGTTGCAGGAGCACAGTACATTGAAGGACCAGATCGGAAGAGAAGACTTTTGTGATTTTTAGTGTAAGCTTTTGGCATGTATATAATTAGATTATTAAGGTAAAGGCTCGAACTGTATTTAGATTGTATGTTTATTTGTTTTGGATATATGGATAATATGAGTTTCGAGATGATGTTTGTTTTAATTGTTATAAGATTGTTATTTGATTCTGGAATTAATGGAAAAGTATTTTAAATGTTTTGAATTGCTCGGAAAAAAAAAAAAAACTCACCGATTTCGGCTAAGTTTCGTTTCGAAAAAGACTGTTCCGAGAAGGGTGTTACATTTCCACTAGTCTTTCTAGGGGCAAAAACAGTAAATACGTAAGTAAACAAGAATTAAATGATAAATCACGCATAAAGAATGTCATAAAGTTAATTAAATAAGAAATAATATAAAAATATAGGTAATAGTTTGGTAAGGGCAAAACTATAATTATGTGAGAAAATAGGGACCAAAAAGTAAAATAGGCATAAAAGAAGTCATAAATGTGAATAAATAAGAAACAAAGTGAAAAACATGACTAATAGACTCAAAAAGGTCAAAAACGTAATTAAATGATAAACTAGGGGCAAAATCATAATTTAATCTTAATAAGGTTGTTAAAGAAGTTAAAAAGGAATTGTATTGTGAGTATAGATAAATGGCACAGATTAAGGAGATACTTTGATTGGATTGTCTTGGTTTAAGAATGTTAGTGAGTAAATTATCATAAGTTAAGGTTGTTTAAGATGCTCTATATATCTGTCAGTGATTCCTTATAGGAGTGGGGATTTGATTGTATTTCTCATAGCTCTGGGATGGGCTATGATATTTGCATTATATGAGGATACTTGACAGTATTCTATCTGCATACATGAAATCATACATTCATTGCATAGCATTCCATATTGTTTGACAGCATTTGATATGCATTATACCATGTGTTTAGGCCCCACTTGATAGGATGAAACTGACAGGAGATATGATGAGCATAAAAACAATCTAAGAATGAGATATGAAATAGTGTGCTTAAGATTGTTTTCCAATTTTGATGTGGCCATTGTGAGACATTGGTCATGTCAATAAATTTGTTAGCATAGTAACCTTATTGATGAATCAATGGAAATGATAAGTGTAAATGGTTAATGATAATGTTTTGGTTTTCAAGTTATGAGAGCCAGTTTAAGTTTGACTCTTGATGGAGCTTGTCTAACTGTAAAATAAGTGAAATTAATTTTGTACAGTAGGTAAAGACGATAATTCCGAAAGATAATGTTTATGTAGTAGTCTTTGTGAGTAAATTGAAAGATTCTTACTAAAGTTCACCGAGATAGTAATGCCTGACATCATTAGGTGTGTCAGGATTAAAAACTTAATTCTGGAAGTTAGACTGAAAGTGTGCCGTGACCGGTATAAGTAAATGTTGCATGGACGCGGAGCATTAGACTTATTTGAGAATTGCTCTGACTTGTAATGATATTTGTTCAGAAATGGAATAATGTGATTGAAGAATCTGTCATCGGATTTGTTAAGTGTCAAAGAGGAAGATTGGTAATATCTCCGTATTGACATAGTGATTCACCTTTGACTAAGGATTAGTCAAAGTGAATGTTTAGATATTGAAAGAAGGAGTATGATAAAGTGTATGGGATTGTGGCAATGACTGTTAAAAATGGGATTGCAAGTTTTGATTTGATTCAAGATATAATATGATAGAATGGTATCATCTACTTTGTTATATAAGTAAATTTCGAGGACGAAATTTCTTTTAGTAGGGGAGAATTGTAATGGCCTCAACACCGGGTCAGCCGTGAATAGTACTTTCCGGCAGTGAATAGTGTTTCCCGGGCCTGAAAGGACACCCAGAAGTCGAAAATATTTTATTGGACCATTTGAAAGGAATAGTTATGGTGAGTCTATGGTTGAAATTTGAAGTGCATTTGAGGTCAAATAGACTTCCGAAAGTCAAAAATACGAAAAAGGTAGCGAATCAATTTTCCCGGTAGGGAAGGGGACTTGATTCTGCATAAATCTTTAAAAATAGTAAATGGACTCTAAAAATTGCCAGATTTTGCAGTTCTCAATGAAATTTGATATAGAATATTTTGGTATAAAAAATGAATTTTTCGGCGATGTCGACAGTTGTCGAATCGGACCGATAAGTTTGAATCGGATCGATAATGGACTTCGATTGAGCCAAAAATTTATATCCTACCTATTTTTGATGTGATAAAAATTATGGAATCAAATTTGGAGTGATTTGGACTAAGGAAATTGGAGAAATAATTTGGGCTTTGAATTAAGTTATTATTGGGCTTTAATTAAATAGTTAAGCCAAAACTTAACCCAAGCCCATTACACACACTTAAAGGAGATTTAAAGAAATGAAAAAAAAAGAAGAAAGAAAATGAAAGAATGGAGAGGAAGAGTCGGGGAAGGGCGTAGCTGGGGAGGAAGACCGGTGAAGCCAACCACCGGAGCCATCATCGGCAGGCCGGCGTCCACCGTGCGGCTTCGTCTCCGTGCGCCGGCGTCCTCGACCCACCAACGACAGCGCCGATCACCTCCTTCTCTCTCTTTTCTTCTTCTTTTCCTTGGCAGCGCCTTCCTCTCCTTGCTCCGGTGATCGGTGATGGTTTTTGGAGTCACGATCAGCACCGAAGACTCCGTAAGGTGGAGGCGACTCCTCCTGTTGCTGCCTCTCCTCCCCACTCGCCGGCAGCAGGGAGATCGGGGAGGGTGACGGCGGGAGTTTTAAACTCCGATCCCGGTGAACGGCGGCCATTTTGGGGTGCGTGAACGACGCCAGGAAGTCATCGGTAGCGTGATCTACCAATTGACGGCCTCGGTGCTTCTCCGGCGGAGCTCCGGCAAGTCTCCGGTGACGCTCCGGCGATCGGTCCGGTGAGCAGAAAATTAAACGATTCGATGCGAATTCGACCGCAATGGTAAGTGACTATCAAATCCCTTAATTTCCCATTTAATATGAATTTTTATTGATTATGTAACTAAAATAAAAAAATATAAAAAAAATTGTTAATTGATGCAATTATGTTAGGGTAATTGTAATTGGGTTAAAGAAATGATGAATGGAAAGTAAAAAGGAAAGAAATAAAAATTCTTAGGGAGAAAAGTATTGTGGCCGAAAATGATCCTAAGGAAAAATGGTGAGAAATTTGCATGAAAATGATATATGTTGGTTTAAAATAACAATAAACATGATAAATGATGTCTATGAATTTTTAGAGAATAGTTAGAAATTATTTGAGAATTTTTATGATTATTTATAGTGTATGTATATAATGAAACTTGTGAATTATTGTGAATTACATGAGTATTTTGATGAAAAATGATAATGACCAATAAATAATGTATAAATAAAATTTATTGGAATTTATTGAATTGATTGAGGTTTTATTGGAATTTTTTTTATGTGAATATGTATAATGAAAATAATTGAATTTTCTAATGCATAATTGTATAAAAATTGCATAATTGTATAAAAATGACAAAAGTGATGAATTAATGCGTTAGGACATGAATGTCAATAATGAGAAAGAAAAAGTCAACCGATGGATTTTTCGCAATAATTATTAGGTCGAGAAAATAATAATAATAATGAATTATTGGAAAATAATTCATAAATAAATGAAAATGAAGTAAGTAAATTATTACGTAAATAAAAGAAAGATAAATGAGTTTTGAATAGATAAAGGACTTAATTGAAAGAAATAAAAGTTTTGGGGGCAAAATGGTAATTTTGTCAAAGTAAGTAATTAACGCGTAAAAATAAGTAAGAAATTTTCAACAAGGGTAAAATGGTAATTTTGGAGGCCTACGGTTCCAAAATATAAAGTTTTCATGATAAAAGGACCAAAATGTAATTTTACCCGAAATGGTAAAATAAAGAATTAAAAGATGAATAATGAAGTAAATTATGTATTAAAAATGAAAATAAATGATTATAATGGCAAAATCGTAATTATGCCTATGAAATGAATAAATCGATGGAAAAAGGTTAAATTATGCATATTCGAAACTAAAATAATAAATGATATTAATTAAGTCCCTAAATGCCTAAAAGTAGAAAATAAAGACGTGACTAATTTATCAGAATAAATTAGTCGACAAAAAGTATTAAAAGAATTAATGGTTATAAAAATGTTTCGCCGACGAAATAAAGTTGGCATACCGAACGATTAAAAAGTCTGAACGATAAAAGAAAAAGAAGTCAACTATTGAATGATTAAAGAATAATGCGCAAAAAAAAATTATATAAAAAGAATGAAAGGAAAATTGTGAATTATTATGTTATAATTCGTAATTTATAATCTGTATAAAAGATTAAAAGATCTAAGTATCTGAGTGAATTATCGAAGAATAATTCACTAATGTCACTGGAAAAGAGACAGTGAATAAAGTGAATAAAAAGTTATTGAGTAGTCAAAGGCACGAAAGAGTGCATTTGACCAAAATATAATGTATAGTGATAAACAAAAAGAAAGAAATGAAAAGTTGTAAATGTACAAAAATGTTTGCAATGATATTGATTATGTTTGCCCTTAGCGATAGACAGGTAGTATGATTCTTGTTTTGGATATAATTGGCTAGCCATAGGGACATCTCTGTACCGCGGTGCAAGTCATGGCGACTTGTTTAGCTATGGGTGGGATCTTTGATCTCCATAGCTTCTGTAAAAGTGAAAGTCTATCTGTATCTGTATCTGTATCTGTTTTGCGAGACTTGATCTTTCGAGATCATTTCTCTGTCTGCTACGTGGGACCTTTGGGTCCAGTCCCGTGTATCCTTTGTGGGAAACCTGTTATATTGTACTAGGGGCACATCGAAATGAATAAATAAGTATTGTTTTATTGACTTGAATACAGAAAGTTATAACGAAACGATTCGTTTGAAATAAAATGCAAAGTCAAAATAAATCTGTAAAGATTTATGGAAAGTGTAATTAGTAATAAAAAGAAATGTTTTATAAGAGTAAGATATTAAAGAAATGTTTAGTTAAGCTTTTACAAGAAATTGAATATATCTTGATTTATGTGAGAAAGATAATTTTAATTGATCAGTAACGCTTGTACCATTTACCACTGTAAAGATAATGACAACTCTGGAAAATAATATTAATTTTCCTGCTTAAAGTTAAAAAGTGATGATATTGACAAAAAGTGACGCTTTTCTGAAAGATAAGTTACCTGAAAAGCAAAACGATATAAGGCATAGGATTATGCAATAAAAGTAAAGCACAAGATATAAGATTTAATTAGATAACTAAATATGAATAATGTATATAAGAAGAAAAGAAGTTTTGAATGAAAAGTACTCCAAAATTGGCTATATCGCTTTGCGATAAAGCTTATAAGCCTTTTTACAGTAATGTAATTATTAGATCAAAGTTAATAGATTGAATAATTGACCAGTAAAACAAGTATTAAAAGTAGTTTATTTTGGTACTAGTAAAGACATGAGTACCAATATACATCGCTAAATGAAATGATAATTAAATTGCTATGACTAAAGGATAAAATGAAAGTACTGATAAAAAGTAAAAGTTATAGTAAAGATTAACGTAAAGAAAAAGGTAAATCTGATATTGATCTACCTAAAAAGATACTGTAGTACAGTTAAATGTTTAGAATAAAAGGAACAATGATTATCTGAATGTGAATAATGATAACTGAATAAAAGGAAATGTTTAATGAAATAAGAACAATAGAAGCATAAATTATGAAAGTATGCTTATTCTTGGGAAATTCCTGGATTAGTAGTCACCACTGGGCATATTTAATGCTCAGCACGTAGTGTTTACTGCATGCAGGTTCTGAAGTGTTGCAGGAGCACAGTACATTGAAGGACCAGATCGGAAGAGAAGACTTTTGTGATTTTTAGTGTAAGCTTTTGGCATGTATATACTTAGATTATTAAGGTAAAGGCTCGAACTGTATTTAGATTGTATGTTTATTTGTTTTGGATATATGGACAATATGAGTTTCGAGATGATGTTTGTTTTAATTGTTATAAGATTGTTATTTGATTCTGGAATTAATGGAAAAGTATTTTAAATGTTTTGAATTGCTCGGAAAAAAAAAAAAAAAAAAACTCACCGGTTTTGGCTAAGTTTCGTTTCGGAAAAGACTGTTCCGAGAAGGGTGTTACATTTAGTGGTATCAGAGCAAAGGTTTAGGCGGTGTTAAGAACGGAGTGGGATAAGGATAAGTGATAGGTTTATCTGTATATACATGCCAATTGTAAGTGGATAAGTGTTGACTAAACTGAAAGGTACTTGCTCCCCCATTTGTATTAAAGTGAAAAAGTTGATATTTGACTGAGATTGTCAAGTATTAAAGGATTGATTTTGCACGGTAGAAATGGTACTGAATAAGAATGGAAATATTACTGCTTGAGACGTCATGAGAGTCAAAGCAGGAAAAAGAAAAGTTGATAGACAATATGTGAAAATGTGAGAGTTTAAGTATCTATATAAATTAGAAACAGTTAAAAGAAGCACAAGATGATCAGTGTGTTTGAAGTTAAAAAGGAATTGTATTGTGAGTATAGATAAATGGCACAGATTAAGGAGATACTTTGATTGGATTGTCTTGGTTTAAGAATGTTAGTGAGTAAATTATCATAAGTTAAGGTTGTTTAAGATGCTCTATATATCTGTCAGTGATTCCTTATAGGAGTGGGGATTTGATTGTATTTCTCATAGCTCTGGGATGGGCTATGATATTTGCATTATATGAGGATACTTGACAGTATTCTATCTGCATACATGAAATCATACATTCATTGCATAGCATTCCATATTGTTTGACAGCATTTGATATGCATTATACCATGTGTTTAGGCCCCACTTGATAGGATGAAACTGACAGGAGATATGATGAGCATAAAAACAATCTAAGAATGAGATATGAAATAGTGTGCTTAAGATTGTTTTCCAATTTTGATGTGGCCATTGTGAGACATTGGTCATGTCAATAAATTTGTTAGCATAGTAACCTTATTGATGAATCAATGGAAATGATAAGTGTAAATGGTTAATGATAATGTTTTGGTTTTCAAGTTATGAGAGCCAGTTTAAGTTTGACTCTTGATGGAGCTTGTCTAACTGTAAAATAAGTGAAATTAATTTTGTACAGTAGGTAAAGACGATAATTCCGAAAGATAATGTTTATGTAGTAGTCTTTGTGAGTAAATTGAAAGATTCTTACTAAAGTTCACCGAGATAGTAATGCCTGACATCATTAGGTGTGTCAGGATTAAAAACTTAATTCTGGAAGTTAGACTGAAAGTGTGCTGTGACCGGTTTAAGTAAATGTTGCATGGACGCGGAGCATTAGACTTATTTGAGAATTGCTCTGACTTGTAATGATATTTGTTCAGAAATGGAATAATGTGATTGAAGAATCTGTCATCGGATTTGTTAAGTGTCAAAGAGGAAGATTGGTAATATCTCCATATTGACATAGTGATTCACCTTTGACTAAGGATTAGTCAAAGTGAATGTTTAGATATTGAAAGAAGGAGTATGATAAAGTGTATGGGATTGTGGCAATGACTGTGAAAAATGGGATTGCAAGTTTTGATTTGATTCAAGATATAATATGATAGAATGGTATCATCTACTTTGTTATATAAGTAAATTTCGAGGACGAAATTTCTTTTAGTAGCGGAGAATTGTAATGGCCTCAACACCGGGTCAGCCGTGAATAGTACTTTCCGGCAGTGAATAGTGTTTCCCGGGCCTGAAAGGACACCCGGAAGTCGAAAATATTTTATTGGACCATTTGAAAGGAATAGTTATGGTGAGTCTATGGTTGAAATTTGAAGTGCATTTGAGGTCAAATAGACTTCCGAAAGTCAAAAATACGAAAAAGGTAGCGAATCAATTTTCCCGGTAGGGAAGGGGACTTGATTCTGCATAAATCTTTAAAAATAGTAAATGGACTCTAAAAATTGCCAGATTTTGCAGTTCTCAATGAAATTTGATATAGAATATTTTGGTATAAAAAAATGAATTTTTCGGCGATGTCGACAGTTGTCGAATCGGACCGATAAGTTTGAATCGGACCGATAATGGACTTCGATTGAGCCGAAAATTTATATCCTACCTATTTTTGATGTGATAAAAATTATGGAATCAAATTTGGAGTGATTTGGACTAAGGAAATTGGAGAAATAATTTGGGCTTTGAATTAAGTTATTATTGGGCTTTAATTAAATAGTTAAGCCAAAACTTAACCCAAGCCCATTACACACACTTAAAGGAGATTTAAAGAAATGAAAAAAAAAAGAAGAAAGAAAATGAAAGAATGGAGAGGAAGAGTCGGGGAAGGGCGTAGCTGGGGAGGAAGACCGGTGAAGCCAACCACCGGAGCCATCATCGGCAGGCCGGCGTCCACCGTGCGGCTTCGTCTCCGTGCGCCGGCGTCCTCGACCCACCAACGACAGCGCCGATCACCTCCTTCTCTCTCTTTTCTTCTTCTTTTCCTTGGCAGCGCCTTCCTCTCCTTGCTCCGGTGATCGGTGATGGTTTTTGGAGTCACGATCAGCACCGAAGACTCCGTAAGGTGGAGGCGACTCCTCCTGTTGCTGCCTCTCCTCCCCACTCGCCGGCAGCAGGGAGATCGGGGAGGGTGACGGCGGGAGTTTTAAACTCCGATCCCGGTGAACGGCGGCCATTTTGGGGTGCGTGAACGACGCCAGGAAGTCATCGGTAGCGTGATCTACCAATTGACGGCCTCGGTGCTTCTCCGGCGGAGCTCCGGCAAGTCTCCGGTGACGCTCCGGCGATCGGTCCGGTGAGCAAAAAATTAAACGATTCGATGCGAATTCGACCGCAATGGTAAGTGACTATCAAATCCCTTAATTTCCCATTTAATATGAATTTTTATTGATTATGTAACTAAAATAAAAAATATAAAAAAAATTGTTAATTGATGCAATTATGTTAGGGTAATTGTAATTGGGTTAAAGAAATGATGAATGGAAAGTAAAAAGGAAAGAAATAAAAATTCTTAGGGAGAAAAGTATTGTGGCCGAAAATGATCCTAAGGAAAAATGGTGAGAAATTTGCATGAAAATGATATATGTTGGTTTAAAATAACAATAAACATGATAAATGATGTCTATGAATTTTTAGAGAATAGTTAGAAATTATTTGAGAATTTTTATGATTATTTATAGTGTATGTATATAATGAAACTTGTGAATTATTGTGAATTACATGAGTATTTTGATGAAAATTGATAATGACCAATAAATAATGTATAAATAAAATTTATTGGAATTTATTGAATTGATTGAGGTTTTATTGGAATTTTTTTTATGTGAATATGTATAATGAAAATAATTGAATTTTCTAATGCATAATTGTATAAAAATTGCATAATTGTATAAAAATGACAAAAGTGATGAATTAATGCGTTAGGACATGAATGTCAATAATGAGAAAGAAAAAGTCAACCGATGGATTTTTCGCAATAATTATTAGGTCGAGAAAATAATAATAATAATGAATTATTGGAAAATAATTCATAAATAAATGAAAATGAAGTAAGTAAATTATTACGTAAATAAAAGAAAGATAAATGAGTTTTGAATAGATAAAGGACTTAATTGAAAGAAATAAAAGTTTTGGGGGCAAAATGGTAATTTTGTCAAAGTAAGTAATTAACGCGTAAAAATAAGTAAGAAATTTTCAACAAGGGTAAAATGGTAATTTTGGAGGCCTACGGTTCCAAAATATAAAGTTTTCATGATAAAAGGACCAAAATGTAATTTTACCCGAAATGGTAAAATAAAGAATTAAAAGATGAATAATGAAGTAAATTATGTATTAAAAATGAAAATAAATGATTATAATGGCAAAATCGTAATTATGCCTATGAAATGAATAAATCGATGGAAAAAGGTTAAATTATGCATATTCGAAACTAAAATAATAAATGATATTAATTAAGTCCCTAAATGCCTAAAAGTAGAAAATAAAGACGTGACTAATTTATCAGAATAAATTAGTCGACAAAAAGTATTAAAAGAATTAATGGTTATAAAAATGTTTCGCCGACGAAATAAAGTTGGCATACCGAACGATTAAAAAGTCTGAACGATAAAAGAAAAAGAAGTCAACTATTGAATGATTAAAGAATAATGCGCAAAAAAAAATTATATAAAAAGAATGAAAGGAAAATTGTGAATTATTATGTTATAATTCGTAATTTATAATCTGTATAAAAGATTAAAAGATCTAAGTATCTGAGTGAATTATCGAAGAATAATTCACTAATGTCACTGGAAAAGAGACAGTGAATAAAGTGAATAAAAAGTTATTGAGTAGTCAAAGGCACGAAAGAGTGCATTTGACCAAAATATAATGTATAGTGATAAACAAAAAGAAAGAAATGAAAAGTTGTAAATGTACAAAAATGTTTGCAATGATATTGATTATGTTTGCCCTTAGCGATAGACAGGTAGTATGATTCTTGTTTTGGATATAATTGGCTAGCCATAGGGACATCTCTGTACCGCGGTGCAAGTCATGGCGACTTGTTTAGCTATGGGTGGGATCTTTGATCTCCATAGCTTCTGTAAAAGTGAAAGTCTATCTGTATCTGTATCTGTATCTGTTTTGCGAGACTTGATCTTTCGAGATCATTTCTCTGTCTGCTACGTGGGACCTTTGGGTCCAGTCCCGTGTATCCTTTGTGGGAAACCTGTTATATTGTACTAGGGGCACATCGAAATGAATAAATAAGTATTGTTTTATTGACTTGAATACAGAAAGTTATAACGAAACGATTCGTTTGAAATAAAATGCAAAGTCAAAATAAATCTGTAAAGATTTATGGAAAGTGTAATTAGTAATAAAAAGAAATGTTTTATAAGAGTAAGATATTAAAGAAATGTTTAGTTAAGCTTTTACAAGAAATTGAATATATCTTGATTTATGTGAGAAAGATAATTTTAATTGATCAGTAACGCTTGTACCATTTACCACTGTAAAGATAATGACAACTCTGGAAAATAATATTAATTTTCCTGCTTAAAGTTAAAAAGTGATGATATTGACAAAAAGTGACGCTTTTCTGAAAGATAAGTTACCTGAAAAGCAAAACGATATAAGGCATAGGATTATGCAATAAAAGTAAAGCACAAGATATAAGATTTAATTAGATAACTAAATATGAATAATGTATATAAGAAGAAAAGAAGTTTTGAATGAAAAGTACTCCAAAATTGGCTATATCGCTTTGCGATAAAGCTTATAAGCCTTTTTACAGTAATGTAATTATTAGATCAAAGTTAATAGATTGAATAATTGACCAGTAAAACAAGTATTAAAAGTAGTTTATTTTGGTACTAGTAAAGACATGAGTACCAATATACATCGCTAAATGAAATGATAATTAAATTGCTATGACTAAAGGATAAAATGAAAGTACTGATAAAAAGTAAAAGTTATAGTAAAGATTAACGTAAAGAAAAAGGTAAATCTGATATTGATCTACCTAAAAAGATACTGTAGTACAGTTAAATGTTTAGAATAAAAGGAACAATGATTATCTGAATGTGAATAATGATAACTGAATAAAAGGAAATGTTTAATGAAATAAGAACAATAGAAGCATAAATTATGAAAGTATGCTTATTCTTGGGAAATTCCTGGATTAGTAGTCACCACTGGGCATATTTAATGCTCAGCACGTAGTGTTTACTGCATGCAGGTTCTGAAGTGTTGCAGGAGCACAGTACATTGAAGGACCAGATCGGAAGAGAAGACTTTTGTGATTTTTAGTGTAAGCTTTTGGCATGTATATAATTAGATTATTAAGGTAAAGGCTCGAACTGTATTTAGATTGTATGTTTATTTGTTTTGGATATATGGATAATATGAGTTTCGAGATGATGTTTGTTTTAATTGTTATAAGATTGTTATTTGATTCTGGAATTAATGGAAAAGTATTTTAAATGTTTTGAATTGCTCGGAAAAAAAAAACTCACCGATTTCGGCTAAGTTTCGTTTCGAAAAAGACTGTTCCGAGAAGGGTGTTACATTTCCACTAGTCTTTCTAGGGGCAAAACAGTAAATACGTAAGTAAACAAGAATTAAATGATAAATCACGCATAAAGAATGTCATAAAGTTAATTAAATAAGAAATAATATAAAAATATAGGTAATAGTTTGGTAAGGGCAAAACTATAATTATGTGAGAAAATAGGGACCAAAAAGTAAAATAGGCATAAAAGAAGTCATAAATGTGAATAAATAAGAAACAAAGTGAAAAACATGACTAATAGACTCAAAAAGGTCAAAAACGTAATTAAATGATAAACTAGGGGCAAAATCATAATTTAATCTTAATAAGGTTGTTAAAGAAGTTAAAATGGCCAAATAAGTGAAAAATGGCAAAATCTTAAGTAATGAAAATTTTAGGGACTAAAATGTAATTTACCACTTTATGGAGCAATATAAGGATCAAAAGGCAAATTTTACGTTTAAATGAGAATAAAAGTCAAAAGAAGCAAAAAGAGTGAAAATAGAAGTCAAACGAGGTCAAACATAAAGAATATAAAGTTATGGGACCAAAATGTAATTTTCCACCATAGAGTTAAATAAGAGGACCAAAGAGAAAATTATCCATCTAAGTTGAATTAAAAGTAAAAAAAGGTCAAAGAAGTCAAATAAAGTCAACAAGAAGAATAAAAAGTTCAGGGGTCTAATTGTAGTTTTACATTCAAGTAGGAATTATATAAGATTAAATAAGAAAAGATTGAATACGAAAATAATTAAAGTAAAAGGGACAAATTTGAAATTAACTTAAGTCAAGTATGAAGAAATAAAAAGTTCAAGGACTGAATTGTAATTTGATATTTAAATCATAATTATGTGGAAATTAATAAGAATAATAAGTATTAACATAATCCAATTGAAAAATTAAAGTAATAAAAGAATAAATTAATTTAATTTGCCAGAAGTAAAATAAAAAGGATAAAATGGTAATTTATCCTTACATAAAAGGAAGTTGAAAATTAGATTGTAAATTAAAGAGGAAAAATGAAATAAAAGATTCAATAAAGTAAATAAGAGCAAAATGGTTGATAAGTAATAAAATTCAGTCAAAAAAAGATCAAAAGGGAAGTTAAGACAAATTTAGTATATGAGAGATAAAATCGTAAATTAGTCAAAAGTTGAGGAAATAACGATAAAATTGTAATTCGGCAAATAAAGTAAAGACAAGGGCCAGAAAGAAAGGAAATGAGATTTTATGGTGAGTAATATCAAAGAGGAGAAATAAAGGGTAAAATAGTAATTAGAGGAAAAGAAAAAACAAAAAGATTAATTAAGTTAGAAAATGGACCTAAATATTAATTTTGGAAATAAAGAACTTATATGTTGTATTGAAATAATAAATAAGATTTAAATTATATCAATTGAAATAAGGATTTAATTTAAAATGTCACAAACAATGGAAAAATTTAAGAGTAATTAAGGAATCAAATAAAGTAAAGTACCATCCAACCAGCAAGGAAGGAAAATGACAATGATATTGAAATAGAGTTGCTTAAATAATATATTCAGTGGGAATTAAATTTATAATTATGATGAGAACAACATAAAGTTTAAATAAAGTGAAATAAATAAAAATAATTAAATTAAGAGACAATCAAGGACCACCAAGTAATTAAGTAAAAAGGCAGAAGCATAAGAGTAAATTAATGGTAAAACTATAAGTAACCAAGATCAGATAGTAAATAGGTTGAAATATAAGAACATAAAGTTAAGAAAGGCTAAATGGTGGCTAGGAAACATTCACATTTATAAATAGATAGATAAAATAATAACAACAATAAAAAATTAAAATAGAAATAAAATAAATATATTTAAAGGAAATTTTGTATAGTTGTATCCACCACTATTCAACAAAGTTGTTTAGTGCATGGTTGTTTGATTGCACATAGGGATAGGTGATGAGGAAGCAATGAAGAAGGAACAAAATGGTATGTACATGTGTCACGGATTGGGACACAAAGATTAGATGACTTATGTAATAGGTTTAGATACATGTTTGAGAATGTATTGTGTTTGTTATTATTACAAACTAGCAATGAATTTATTCATATATGCGTATTTTTTAACATTGTATGAATGAAATTTTATGCCTATGTTGCAATGATGATATGGATGATTTTAGAAGTGTTATGGATGTTAATGTAGTAATGGAGGTGGATGCTACCTTTTGGAAGTGTTATATGGTTAATTTACAGGTTTGGGCAGCACGAGTTACAAGTCATCATGCTGTCGAAATTTGTACTGAGTAAATAGTAACCATGGTACGTCGTTAGTACTAGTATTTAGTATATTGAGATTATGAATGAACATGGGTTGTTACAATTTCCATTTCATGAAACATAAGAAGAGAGAAGGATAGAGTTATTATCTTTGAAATGTCCAGCCTCTAAATTCTCTCTCCTTATAATTGCTATGATTAGATTTAGAGGTTATTTAGGGGTTAAGATAACTAGATTTTGGGAGAAAATGGCTGCCTTTTGTACCTTGAAGTGTCTAGCCAAAAAATCTCCCTTAACTCCCTTGATTTCTCTTCCTTTCTTAAGAGAATTCTAGGGAGCTAGTGTCAACATTTCATTCGCCCACTTGTTGACACTATTTGAATTCCACTTAGCTCCCTATTTTCTTTTAATTTCTTATTTCTACCCTAAATCTTTCTCTCTTCTATTTCAATTGTGCGTTTATATTACATTTTCTTCTAATTAAGCACATATAGGACTTAATGTAAAATGACCATATTGCCCTTTCTCTTTTAAGACAATTACCTCAATGTCCCTACCTACAATTCATTGACTAACCTATTAGATATTAATTGTTGGAATTTAACGGTTACATGCATCACATACATGAGCGGAATTTTAAATTTTTTTTAACCATTAGATCTGATCTTTCCATGAATACACAATATAACTATATGAGAATAAGAAAAATCACCTTTGATTTTTGTTGAACAGTTAATTTTACTTCGCACCGGGTTGTCGCAAACCACAGTGTCCAAAATCGAACACCTCCAATAAGTAATCCACACTAGAGAGGGGTAAATTGAACCAAAAAATTGGTGTTTAACTAGGGCTGGCCAAAATTCCCAAGAGATAGCTTAGGAGTTGGCGCAAAAGGGAGAGAGAGATTAGAGAAAAAGACTTTCTTTTTGTTTTAATCACTTAACCCTAATTCTCATTAGTTGGCCTTTTATAGTTAGGTTAAAATTCCAACTCTTTAATGAGATTGGGCTCTTTAAAATTGCTGGAAAATTATTAATTGGGCCTCTGGAATTGATTATAATCATTTGGGCTTAATTAAATCCAATTTAATCCTTTTTCATAAAAGTCTATGCACAAAATCCACAAACTAGGCCCTTTGTGCATCTAATTGAATTTAAATACCCAAATGGATTCCAAATCCAACCAAATTAAATATGTGAGTTCCATAACACTTATGTAACATATATAAATTAATTTGGTCCAAGAAAAATCCCTCTAAGCCCTTCTGTATGGAGTTGGCGTATGGCCCTCTTCTGGAGGGCTTCCTCCAACTTCTTCATTCCTTTGGCCCCTTATAATTTCTCCAATGGACCTATTAATTATTATATCAGTTCTATAACACTTATAGTAGTCTTATAAAACTTATAAGATAATAATAATTAATCATAAAATACATTATTTCAATTAGGTCCAATTTTGCAGAACATTTCTCAAAAGTTCCGCGGACAATTTTATTTGATCATAATTAATTAAACTCTTTAATTAATTATTATCTTATTCACTTCTATACCTTCATAATAATATCAAATATTTTTATCCTTGTTATTTTACCATTTTACCCCTTTCTCTATATGTGCGTGACCTATTAGGTTCCTGTCCATGTTGGCAGTATAATATGTAATTGTGAGTTCTATTCAAAACTCACATGATTTAAACTCCTTTAAATCATTTTATCAATCTGTATTGATATTTTGATACATCATTATACAAGTCATGATTGGCCTCTAGCTAGGCATCATGACTACCTAAATGTCAGGAAAGTCATGTGGTTTGACTGTACCCTTCCATAGAAACAGTTACCATGCAATTACTCCTTTCACCACTCTTATCTCAATTAGATTCTGAGTATGGATTTCTGTCAACTCATATAAATCTAATTATGTATGTTCTATTAATTTAACCATTGTTCCTAAAATGCCCTTCATGGATCTCCATCCATCTCGGCATATTACTCTGGCCAGAGATTCTCTGAACAAGGCAATTATAGAATCATGCGAGATAACTTCCCTTGTTAAATCTGGGATGGTGAATCCTTTGTCAATCACTCAACTATCTTCAAGTAGGTCATGATATACCCAATCTCCTAACTATGTTCAGTCCCAGTTGGAAGTAATCAGTTATGGAGTCAAAGTATACCACTTGCTACTTAAGATAACTTTGGTGATCTCAAGTCTAAGGATACTTGCACAACCGCTATGAAGAGATTCCTCACTGACATAGATTTAATATCCATGTGAGGATTCTCTATGCAGGTCTCCAATGAACTTGTTCTTCTAACAAGCATCCACATGTTAGCTTTGATTATCTTCCATAATCACAGTTATGAGAACCACTGCTTGAACCATTCAAGAAGCATAATATGTGCTAGTCTGTCCGAATTAACAATGTCCTATCTTGTTAATTTTATGACTAGGGATATTTAGATATTAAGACATTTGCATGCAATAGACATCCCACATCATGAACACCTTCATGATTGCCTTTGCACTGTGTTTATAATATCTAGGACTTCATTTATTAATTTAAGATTTACAAACTCGTGTATTCGAACATAGCATTAATAAATGAATGATGCCTTTTATTAAGAATATAAAATTCATACATATGAAAAACATCCCTATTACATGGGCTCTAGGGCATACTCTCTAACAATCACCCACTTTCACTGGAGCCAATCACTCATATGTCTCAGACCCATGCTATTTATATGGTGATCATGCTTAATCTGGGAAAGTGCTTTAGTGCGGGGATCCGCCACATTGTCATCTGTGGGAACCCCTTCTATTTTCACATCATTTCTAGCTATTATTTCCCTTATGAGATGGTAGCGTCTGAGAACATGCTTGGATCGCTGATGAGACCGTGGTTCCTTTGCTTGAGCAATGGCTCCATTGTTGTCACAATATAAAGGAATCGGATCAACAATGCTAGGCACCACTCCTAGTTCGGTTATGAACTTTTTTATCCAGACTGCTTCTTTGGCTGCTTCTGAAGCAGCAATGTACTCAGCTTCCGTCATGGAATCAGCAGTTGTTTCTTGTTTGGAACTTTTCCAACTAATTGCTCCTCCTCCCATTATGAACACATAACCAGATTGTGATTTACAATAATCTTTATCAGATTGGAAGCTGGCATCTGTATACCCATTTACTTCCAAACTGCCCTCTCCATATACCAAGAATATATCCTTAGTCCTTCTCAAGTACTTAAGAATATTCTTGACAGCTACCCAGTGTTCCTCTCCAAAATTAGATTGGAATCTGCTTGTGACACTCAAAGCAAATGCTACATCTGGACGTGTACATAACATAGCATACATGATAGAACCAATTGCAGATGCATATGGTATTCTATTCATGCTCTCTCTATCCTCTAGTATCTGTGGATACATAGACTTAGAAAGGTGTTTCCCATGCACCATGGGTATAAACCCTTTCTTAGAGAGATCCATATTGAACCTCTTCAATACTTTATGTATATATGTACTCTGAGAAAGACCTAGCAACCTATTGGATCTATCTCTATAGATCCTTATTCCCAGAATATAGGATGCTTCTCCAAGGTCTTTCATGGAGAATTGCTTGGATAACCATATTTTAACAGATTGGAGAAGAGAAATGTCATTTTCCATGATCAATATGTCATCTACATATAGAACTAGGAAGACAATTGCACTCCCACTGACCCTTTTATACACACAAGGTTCATCTTCATTCTGTGAGAAACCAAACTCTTTGATTGTCTCATTGAATCGTATGTTCCAGCTCCTAGAGGCTTGCTTCAATCCATAAATGGATCTTTGAAGCTTGCATACCTTTTCGCCATTTCCTGATGTGAATCCTTCTGGTTGTGTCATATACACATCCTCGGTAAGATCTCCATTAATGAAAGCTATTTTCACATCCATTTGCCAAATCTCATAATCATAATGAGCTGCAATGGCTAAAAGTATTCTTATAGACTTAAGCATCGCTATAGGAGAAAAAGTTTCGTCATAGTCAATACCTTCTTTTTGAAAATAACCTTTTGCTACTAAGCGAGCTTTATAGGTAACTATATTACCTTCCATGTCAGTCTTCTTTTTGAAGACCCATTTGCACCCTATGGGTTTTATCCCTTCAGGTGGTTGAGTTAAAGTCCATACTTTGTTCTCATACATGGAGTCCATTTCAGACTGCATAGCCTTAAGCCATAAATCACGTTCTGAACTGTTCAAAACTTCTTGATAGCTTGTAGGCTCATTGTCCTCTATTACAGTTATGCCTCTATCCGAATCAATGTGAAATCCATATCTCACAGGGATAGAACGCATCCTAGTAGATCTTCTATGATTTTGTGTATAATCAGGTTCAACTGTAATCTCATCATTATGAAATTCAGTTTCGGGTTCAATCGGTTGATCATCTTCTATTTGTGGGTCTTGAACTTCACCAAGTTCAATTTTACTCCCACTGTCCTCTCATAGGAGAAATTCTCTTTCCAAGAAGACAGCATGCCTTGAAACAAATACCTTTTGTTCTAAGCGATGATAGAAATAATATCCAAATGTTTCTTTTGGATATCCCACAAATAAACATTTGTCAGACTTAACATCCAGTTTGTCTGACATTATCCTCTTCACATAAGCAGGACAACCCCATACTTTCATATGAGAAAGCATGGGTTTCTTGTTATTCCACATCTCATATGGAGTAAACTCAACCGATTTACTAGGAACTCTATTTAACACATAAACAGCAGTTTCTAGTGCATATCCCCAAAAGGACTTAGGCAAGTCCGCTCGGCTCATCATTGATTGAACCATATCTAATAGTGTTCGATTCCTCCTTTCAGATACACCATTGTGTTATGGTGTATATGGAGGAGTCCATTGAGATAAAATCCCATTATCTCTAAGATAATCCTGAAACTCTTGACTTAAGTATTCTCCACCTCGATCTGATCTAAGTGTTTTAATACTTTTGCCAAGTTGTTTCTCTACTTCATTTCTGAATTCTTTGAACTTTTCAAATGCTTCAGACTTATATTTCATTAGATAGATGTATCCAAACCTGGAATAATCATCTATGAAAGTAATGAATTAGGAGTAACCTCCTCTGGCATGTGTAGTCATTGGACCACATACATATGAATGTATTAAGTCCAAAACCATTTTAGCTCGCTCTCCTTTACCAATAAAGGGAGCTTTTGTCATTTTTCCCAATAAACAAGATTCGCATGTATCAAATGATTCATAATCAAATGATCCCAAATCACCTGACTTGTGCAATTTGGTCATGCGTTTTTTCATTTATGTGGCCTAAACGACAATGCCATAAGTATGAGGTATTTAGGTTATCATGTTTCATTCTCTTGGTATCCACATTATGTACTTCTTTAATTAAATCAAGAACAAATATACCATTCTCAATGATAGCTTTTGCATAAAACATATTTTTCTTAAAAATGTAACAACATTTGTCCTTTAAAGAAATATCATAATCGTTCATCAAACAACTGAAAGAAATAATACTTTTGGACAAAGCTGGAACATAATAACAATTATTTAATTCCAGTACTAATCCACTAGGAAGAGGCAAATAGTAAGTCCCCACAACTGTTGTAGAGATGTTCTGTCCAGTAGCTGACTGCAAACATATCTCTGCATTTTCAACTCTTCTAAAGCTTCTAAGCCCCTGTAGATCATTACATAAATGAGATCCACATCTGGTATCTAATACCCAATATTGTTTTGAAGCAATAGAATAAGTATTAATTTCAATCATATGAATACCTGAAGTAGAAGCATCAGCTTGCTTCTTCTCCTTGAGAGAATCTAGATAGGCCTTGTAGTTATGCTTCCAATGACCATCCTTTCCACAATGGAAGCAAGTTCCTTTGGGATTCTCTTTCTTGGCAACCTTCTTCTTGGAGATCCCACCATTCTTTGGCTGCGCCTTGGTTATCGTCTTCTTCTTCTGCTTCTTGCCTTTAGCAGAAGTGACAACCATGACACTTTTTGGATCCTTCTTAAATGATCCATCAGCTGTCTTGAGCATATTGATTAACTCAGGAATGGATACTTGGATCTTGTTCATGTTGAAGTTAAGCACAAAAGGTGCATAACTTGGAGCCAACGAGTTCAAGATTAAATATATGTATAGCATTATCCATAACATAGCCAAGTCTACTCAAATGCTCAATATACCCATACATCTTCAATGCATGAGTAGCAGCTGAAGTGCCTTCCACCATTTTGCAGCTAAATAGAGCTCGAGCAATCTCATATTGTTCAGTTCTATCCTGAGAAGAATAAAGCTCCTCTAGATGCAAAACGATGGTTCTAGCATCCATCATTTCATGTTGCTTCTGAAACTCTGAGGACATAGTACCCAGCATCAGACATGCTGCTGCTTCACTATCCTTCATGTATTTTCGATAAATGCCTTTGATCTAATCAATGGCATCATCTGATGGAAGTGGTTGTGGATCTTTATCCAAGACATGGTGGATCATTTCAGCTCTGAGAATAATTCTCACATGCCTGATCCAGTCAGAATAGTTATTGCCAACCAGCTTGTTATCCAAGATTGATCATATATTAATGTTTGATGTGCTCATAATGATGACCTAGATGTGAAAAAGAAAAGATATGAGAGTATGTTCATATATATATATGCATTAATAAGTTATTTAATTAATCCATTTACTCCCACTATTTTATTGCGAATTAATAGCCCTCATTATATAATCCGAGAAAACCAGATGGTTTTCTTAGTGGGCCAATATCCAATCCTTGATATGTAATTTGACCTCGACTGTGGTCAACAAGCCAAATTCCATACCCTTGAAAGGTAGGTATCTCTATACCAATTGTGTCTCTACACAACTATTGGATCATTAGGTTATCAACTCTTGATGCATGCATATCATATATGCATTCCCTAATCTTGCCTCTAGAACCATTAGCCTTGACTGTGGTCAACTAACTAATGGGCTAGCTAAGATGACCCATTTAATTAGATTTGAACATATTCGATATAATGTGAGCTTGACTGTGGTTAACAACCCACACTATAAAGAACTTTGGTTCTCCTCAAATTAATGGAATGCTTATATACCTTAGTATTTGTTTGAGGGTTTTAGTTAATTAAGTCTCATCATACATGGTTGGCATATATTGGTATGCATCCTATATCTATCACATAAATATAAGCATACAAATATGGTATAGTTATGGACTTCACTACATTGATTTCCCCGAGCCAAGAGGGAAATCAAAAGGTCACACCTAGGTTGTATGCATGATTCAAATAAGAAAATAATTACATTATCTTCAAGCTTGTTGGATCTCCATCCGGCCCATCTTGCTCCTTGATATTGGTCTCCATCTCTATTTCTAATTCTAATCTAAGTAATCTAATTACATATTACAATTTAAAATGAAATACAAACCAAAAACAGGTGGCCGGGACATGAAAGTCCTCATTGGGCCAAAACATGCATTATGCTCAATCACATTGGGCTTTGTCCATAACTAACCATCATGCCAATCATACACCCTTATATGCCTCTCTAATGCATAAAGAAATGGATTACTAACTTTGTTTCAACCTTTGAAACTATATTTTGAGTTATTTTAATGATGTGATCAAATTAGGAAACTTTTTCAATTTTGGAAACTTTCATTTTAGGAAACCTTTTTGCATGCATGTGTTCTTGTCTTAATAATCAATCCAATTGATTATTAATTAATTATAAATTGATTAATTAATTAATTAATCATATTAAATAATTAAAAGAATCAATTTTGGGCTTAAAACAAATGTAGGCCGAAACCCACAGAAGAAAAACCCTAACTGTGTTCACACACAAACTAGTTTTGTGTCTTTTGGACCATTTGGGCCTTTTGGAATGAGCCAAGCCCACTCCAACCCTTAAAACCCATTAATAAACTTAATTAATGTTTATAATTTTTAATTTAAATCAGCTCCTTGGGCCCACCAAGTCATTCACTATTTTAAACCAAGTCCGTAAACATAATTAAGCCCATTAAGTGGTTTTAATAAATTAAAATTAATCAAATTAATTTAAGGCCCATTTTAATTAATCCAATTAATTAAAAAACACTTTAATATATCATATATATCAGATTTAGAAGATCAAAAGTCTTTCTAATCAAGAACACATCAAGAACACACGATGAACACCAATTTATCGAACTTTTCGACTAAACTAGTTTTCATGCAAAAACTTGTTCGATTTTAATTCCGTTCGATCCTAAGGCTTTAATATCACATATTAAACACATAAAATATCATTTAAATGATTTTTAAATGGATCCATAAGAAATTAAATTCGAACAGCCCCTACATCACCTAGGGTTTCAAGCCAAACCCTAATCACAATCATTCAAAAATTTCGTTTTTGTTTCCACCAAATTTATTTGATCACACATACAACCAGAAATCAATATTTCTCATTCATGAACAATCAAATCTAATATTTTAAAGTTCATGAAATAAATAATTCAAAACAAAACTTATTCCATAGAAAAATATAGAATTGTATATCCATGGCAAAACCGTGGCTCTGATACCATGTTGGAATTTAACGGTTACATGCATCACATACATGAGCGGAATTTTAATTTTTTTTTAACCATTAGATCTGATCTTTCCATGAATACACAATATAACTATTGAGAATAAGAAAAATCACCTTTAATTTTTGTTGAACAGTTGATTTTACTTCGCACCGGGTTGTCGCAAACCACAGTGTCCAAAATCGAAACACCTCCAATGAGTAATCCACACTAGAGAGGGGTAAATTGAAAACAACAAATTGGTGTTTAACTAGGGCTGGCCGAAATTCCCAAGAGCTAGCTTAGGAGTTGGCGCAAAAGGGAGAGAGAGATTAGAGAAAAAGACTTTCTTTTTGTTTTAATCACTTAACCCTAATTCTCATTAGTTAGCCTTTTATAGTTAGGTTAAAATTCCAACTCCTTAATGAGATTGGGCTCTTTAAAATTGCTGGAGAATTATTAATTGGGCCTCTGGAATTGATTATAATCATTTGGGCTTAATTAAATCCAATTTAATCCTTTTTCATAAAAGTCTATGCACAAAATCCACAAACTAGGCCCGTTGTACATCTAATTGAATTTAAATACCCAAATGGATTCCAAATCCAACCAAATTAAATATGTGAGTTACATAACACTTATGTAACATATATAAATTAATTTGGTCCAAGAAAAATCCCTCTATGCCCTTCTGTATGGAGTTGGCGTGTGGCCCTCTTCTGGAGGGCTTCCTCCAACTTCTTCATTCCTTTGGCCCTTTATAATTTCTCCAATGGACCTATTAATTATTATATCAGTCCTATAACACTTATAGTAGTCTTATAACACTTATAAGATAATAATAATTAATCATAAAATACATTATTTCAATTAGGTCCAATTTTGCAGAACATTTTTCAAAAGTTCCGCGGATAATTTTATTTGATCATAATTAATTAAACTCTTTAATTAATTATTATCTTATTCACTTCTCTACCTTCGTAATAATATCAAATATTATTATCCTTGTTATTTTACCATTTTACCCTTTTCTCTATATGTGTGTGACCTATTGGGTTCCTTATCCATGTTGGCCGTATAACATGTAATTGTGAGTTCTATTCAAAACTCACATGATTTAAACTCCTTTAAATCATTTTATCAATTTGTATTGATATTTTGATACATCATTATACAAGTCATGATTGACCTTTAGCTAGGCATCATGACTACCCAAATGTCAGGAAAGTCATGTGGTTTGATTGTACCCTTCCATAGAAACAGTTACCGTGCAATTACTCCTTTTCACCACTCTTATCTCAATTAGATTCTAAGTATGGATTTTTGTCAACTCATATAAATCTAATTATGTATGTTCTATTAATTTAACCATTATTCCTAAAATGCCCTTCATGGATCTCCATCCATCTCGGCATATTACTCTGGCCAGAGATTCTCTGAACAAGGCAATTATAGAATCATGCGAGATAACTTCCCTTGTTAAATCTGGGATGGTGAAATCCTTTGTCAATCACTCAACTATCTTCAAGTAGGTCATGATATACCCAATCTCCTAACTATGTTCACTTCGAGTTGGAAGTAATCAGTTATGGAGTCAAAGTATACCACTTACTACTTAAGATAACTTTGGTGATCTCAAGTCTAAGGATACTTGCACAACCGCTATGAAGAGATTCCTCACTGACATAGATTTAATATCCATGTGAGGATTCTCTATGCAGGTCTCCAATGAACATTTTCTTCTAACAAGCATCCACATGTTAGCTTTGATTATCTTCCATAATCACAGTTATGAGAACCACTGCTTGAACCATTCAAGAAGCATAAACATGTGCTAGTTTGTCCGAATTAACAATGTCCTATCTTGTTAATTCTATGACTAGGGATATTTAGATATTAAGATATTTGCATGCAATAGACATCCCACATCATGAACACCTTCATGATTGCCTTTGCACTGTGTTTATAATATCTAGGACTTCATTTATTAATTTAAGATTTACAAACTCGTGCATTCGAACATAGCATTAATAAATGAATGATGCCTTTTATTAGAATATAAATTTCATACATATGAAAAACAAACATCCCTATTACATGGGCTCTAGGGCATACTCTCTAACATTAATCATAATGTCCTTTTAACACATACACATGTATATTCTCCTAGGGCATATATAAGGGCCTCACAAAAAGATTAATGCCTTTAAAATTGATAGAAGTCGAGAATATCTTTCTGATGAATTTAAAGCTTTATGTGATGAAAAAGGAATTGAGCATCAGTTGTCTGTTCCAAGAACTCTATAACAAAATGGTGTTGTACAAAAGGAGAAATAGAACTCTCTTAGATATTGTAAGATCTATGAAGGCTTTTTCCAATCTCATATTGGGAAGATGCACTATTAACTACCACACATGTTCTAAACCCTATGCCCTCTAAGTCTGTCACATCCACTTCTTATGAGCTATGGACTGGTTGACAACCTAACCTAATTCATTATATGGTGGAGTTGCTCTTCCACATTTCTATTCATTACCTATTTGTATATTCTTGATCGATGTGTATATTTTCTTTTTTGTGGGAAGAAAATAAACATTCTGATATATATTTCTTTTTTTCATGAAAAATAAAATAATGGAGATAGATGGATTGTACCATTAACTCCTTCCTTGCCCTCCGGCTATCAATTTTGCATCCTCTGAAAGAAAGGGAATTTCTCTGATCATCCTACCACAGGTTTATTGATTGTTTTATTTTTGAGTTTGAATTAGTAGAATTCAGGATTTAGGGTTTTGTAGTATATTTAAACAAACTATGACCAGAAATGTTGGGTTTGTGGTAATTTTAAGTAAAATCTTATCATGCTTAACATGTCTATAGTGCCACTTCGAAATAGTGGATCGATGTTGTTTTAGTTTCTGAATTTGGTATAGTAATTTGAGTTATTGAATGGAGAATGAAGTAATTAGGCTAGTAAAATGCTACTTTTTGAGTTGAAATTTTAACTAAATGGTAGCTTTATAATTTTCTTTTGTTGAAGCATAATTATTTTCTTTATATAATGACCTATAATTAGATATGTGTTTTTTTATCTAGGTATCATGCTTCATCAAGTGAAAAACTTTGGATCAGTTGAAATTTGTTTGACCACCTTAAATTGAAATCTGTATGCATTATTTTCTTTTATTGATTTATACACATTTGTTGATTTTTAGTTTAGTGGAATTTAAACTGACTGAGTAGGAAATAGCAACAGCTATTGGGCCAATACCATTTATGAAATTGATGTAATTTTGTCTTAAAAAATCATCCATGTACATTAGGTATTAGCTAATTAGATAGACATTTATTGTGTTAAATCCTGCTTCTTACATGTAAAAAATAAATATTATATCCCTCGTTTGCTTGCTTAATGATTTTAAAGCTTTGTTATTTCTAGATGATGTAATCTCTAACGAATTGAAAGAGCTTTTTTCACATCTAGAGTGAATTAAGGACTCTCCTAACATATATTGTCGTTGTTATTCTTATGTTATACAATATGGCAGTTAAATTAATAATTAATTAGTTAATTAAACAATAGTTAAATGAAAGATGTTAAAAGGATAACAAGGTTTTGTTGGATGCTTTGAATCTATAATTATATATGCATGCAATCCATTTTCCAAACCAAAAAAAAAGAAAGACTTTAGATTATTAGAAGGATAATGAAGATCTGCCTAACAAAATTAAAGTCTTAATATGGTGAAATGGTGAATTCAAAAATAAGATTAGGGCATTGGGTTGTTTTAAGTATTTTAGTAGGCAATATGCAGATGTAATGGAACTTTGAAATTAAAGCCTTATACAAGGTAGCGATGTTCCATTATATATGGCTGCATTATTTTATTATTCAATTTTAAACTTAACAACTGATTTCCAAGAATTGTTCTAACTGAAAATCCCACTTACAGAATGTGAATCAACAATACCCCTACAAGTTTGTGGTAATCGGCACGTTATTCTTATTGGTGACAAGTGCCAATTACCTACTACAGAAGAAAGCAATGTATGTGTACCTAATCATTATATGTTTTTTCTTCTATTCTTACAAAATTTGTTTTAGCTTTTTAAAATCCTATACTGCAAGCATTGAAGTTCCTCATGTTTATAGATTTGTTATGAAGCTGGGTTTGGAAGAAGTTTATTTAAAAGTTTAAGCTCATTGGGCCATCCAAAACACCTTTTAAATATGCAATACAAGATGCATCAATCCTTCAGTTGCTTTCCAAATTCAAAATTCTACTCTAATATGATTTTCGATGCACCAAATGTTAAGAATAAAAGTTATGAAAAGCATTATCTTCTAGGAAAAATGTTTGGTCCCTATTCATTGATAAATGTGTTTGGTGGAAGAAAAGAGCTAGATGCTATTGGATATAGCCAGCTAAAAATTGTTGAGGTAGCTATTGTGTTGAAACTTCTACGAATCCTTTACAAAGGTATGCTCTTATGACATCTTTAGCACTGGATTTTGTCAATTATAATCTTTTTTATCCTTTTGATAATTTTATATAGCATGGAATGGCTTCGACTAGAAGATTGCGATTCAAGAGAAACTTGACAGGAAGTATGGAAATAGTGGTGAATTCAAAATAGTTCAGTATAATTCAAAACAATTCTCAATCTGATTCTACATAAAATATTTAGATCTGTTCCAAAAAAAATTCAATGCTATAATTCTATTCAGTTCTAGTAAAAAAAAGTCAACGATACAATTCAATTTTAGATCTTTTTTTTTTGGTATTTTGGTTCAATATAAGAAGATCCAAATCCATGTATACTCTTAATGAATATATGTCATTCAATCTGCTATATTAAATAGACCTAGTAATCAAATCAAGTTAGACGAGTTTAAATAAGATTGTTTTGGTTTTGAGTTTTCAAGTCATATTATTTTTTTTCAAATAGATTCAGATCAGGTCTTGGGTCGTAGGATTGGAAAACCAAACTAAAAATTTCTTTTTTAATAAGTTCTTCCATCCAATTAAGTTTTTGGCTTAATTGGTTTGATTTTGAATTAGAAATTTAATTTGATTTTTAGTATCTAAAAGCCATTAAAATTAAATCAACCAAACTATTAGTAAAATTATATCCTTTTGTACCTTTACACATATTTATTTATAGACTTAACCCTATTTTTGCCTTTTTTTGTTTCTGATTGTGTGCTACCTTTCCATCTCATTCAGTAAAAGGAAAAATGAATTAAATGAAAAATTAGAATGGTAACTAGAATGGAAGTTTCATTAGAAAAATGAGAGCAACGCTTATTTCTAACACCTTTTATCTAGATAGGTGAGATTTGGTAAAAGATGCTACATTCCTTTCTACTAAGCACTTAAAATTGAAATTACAAAATTTCCTTTTAATTAGAACGAATGGTTAAAATGCATTTTTACACTATTTTCTCGAAAAGTTTAGCAATTTGCTCTTTTTTTTAATTTTTTTATTCACATCTTTTAATTTGAATTGCTAAGAACTATTTAAACATTGTTATATCCAATGGCCATAACTGAATCCTACACAATAACTTTTAATACACCAAAACCAAGGAC
>CM075819.1:29863627-29887743 GCA_037975025.1 Excoecaria agallocha
AAAAGCCACTGACAAATATAGATTCGATAATATTCAACTACATATTAATTAGTTCATAAATTTAAAGAAAATGAATCGAATACTAGAAGGTCATATAAAAAGAAAGACAACAAAAACCAAGAATCATAGATCGTGAGATTCCTAACTTTTGAACAACTGTCAAATAATCATAGGATAAATAACTATTTTAATGAGTGATTAATTTGCTAATGACCATAGTACATATGTTGTCTCCCTTTGGTTAATGCATCCCATCTATATAATTCCTTTTACTTTCAACACATAATTAAAAATTCATTTTTGTGTATGTCTTATTTATTTAATAATCAATTATGTGCATATCTTGTAAGTTGTGAACTCATAGAGAATATTTGTATAAATAGCATAAAAGTAATGTATAAAAATTAGACAAACTAAAATAAATTTAGATATATAGAAGAAAATTTAATCTATTGAATATTACAAAAAAATAGAATAAGTAATAGCCATCTCCTATTATCTTTAATTTTCTTATTACCAATAGCATAAACTATTCTTTTTATATGATTTGAATATGAAATTTTAATTATTTAAGTGCAAAATTGACTTAATCAAAACATAAAGAGGCTTACTCAATTATTAAAATAAATTTAAGTGGCCTATGTAAACTTTCCACATATCAAAATTCTATAGGAAAAATACAAGTAATTGTATCAAGAGATGTGCTCTCATATGGCTTCTATCAACTAATTTTGGATGTATAAATTGCTCATGGCTGAAACTAATGACAAGCTGCTATGTAGAACAAAAGTAGTTAGAAGAAGTCACAAAACCCACATTTATATTGTATAACTACTTTTATCCTACATGATAAATTTTCATTGGATTTGTATATAAAAAATAACATCCGACAAATTTCCTATTTTCACTAGTTCTAGTCTGATCAAGTGCAGAGTTTTGCATAGCACTGTGTGTATGGTTTGTTTTGCAGGTTGGTTGTAAATTCTTTCATAGGTAATGAACTTTTTAATTAATGATAATCGAAGTTATAAGCAGATAAAATTTGATTTTTTCCAAATCTATTTTATTTAATTTATCCAGCCAAAGAGTTAAAATAAAATACATCATCCAGCCAAAGAGTTAAAACAAAAACATTAAACCCTACACAAAGCTACAACCCAGCATCAATATATTGAATTTTCTATTAAGTGTAGAAATTAACCACGTAGTATCAATTCTCAGTACTACTCTGTTTAAATGATAGTGCAAAAACAAGAAAAGACCCCCCCGTATAACAGTTCCATTAACACTAGTTAGAACAAAAGAAAATAGAATCAAAGAGGAAAGACAATTAAGAAGATAACATAATTAAATTAAGTTACAAAATAATATGTCATAATACATCATAACTCAAGCGACAAAATAAGCCAACATATAAATATATCAAAATCAAAGAGATACATGCACATGCCTACACACATACAGTCCATCAACATGATGTCAAAAAAAGAAAGAAGCACTGGCTATTTGGTTGTAGACACCAGCATTTTGAGCATTTGAAATCTAGACTGCTACAATTACAATTCTAACATCTATCAAAATTTTATTTACTTCAACTTTTTCCATCAGCATGATAAGATCTAATGATATCTACAATTATTCATTCAAACTAGTTTCCTTCTCAAATTTGGCTCCAAATTCTCAACTCTCGAATGATGAATTCACACAAAATACACAAATGCGTCCATTACAATTCATAGAGAAGTGAAATTTAGGGACAAAATTCTACATATTTATATTAAAAACAACAAATTTAAAGTAGAAATATGCATATGTACATCAAATTTGTATCTTTACAATTTAGAATCAATAGTCAATTTCCAACTTAATTGGCTCATTCAAGTTCATAAAAAATAAAGTTCAGTAAGAAACATAAAGTAATAACAAATGTTAAATTAACTTGCACTCCTCCGTAACCTAACTTAAATCAAAGTGAGAATATATAATAGAAGCTACAAAATGTTATTCAAACATTGACAAACATGAACTTAATAATAAATTCTAAACACCTCCTAATTTATGCTTGAATTCATTTAAATTATTCCAAGTAAAAACAAATTGAAACAAAACTAATACCTAATAGAAGAAAAAGCAAGATCCACCTAAGAGAAAACAAAACCATGAAATCATTGACAGCATATCATAATAGATCAGCTTTGCCTTCACTAGTATTCAAACTTTCAGTTTATGATAATAAATCTACTTGCCATTTAGAAAAACCATAAGAAGTCATGATTTAGTAACATGCTAAAAAGTGGCAAATTTAAATATATATCAGGACAATTAGAAGTTCTACTATACTTTCTTGGTTTATCCCCAAAGAAGTATAGAGATACCTTCTGAAATTTCCAAAAATAGTCTTTAACATTTCATATTCAAATCATATAAAAAGAGCTAGTCTAAAGAATGTTAGTGCACAAGTAAAAGTATCCCTAAGGAGAAAATGCAAGAAGTATTACTTCAATCTTGACCTACTATCTTAATTAGGTAAGATGTACTATAGTTACATAGCCTAAAAGGTGCCTAAAAATGAAATCTCTTTTAGAAATGAACTATATTGGCAGCAGAATGTAGCCCTTAAATAGAAATGGGATCTTCCCATTAACATGGATCATAACCTGAAAAGATTTCTAGAATAAATAGCAGACGACAATCGAGACAATGAAATAAATGAGAAGGAAATAGAATAATAAATATTCTATGTTGGACAAGCCAATGGTAGTCCAGTCTTTAAAGCTTAAGGTTCTATCTAATTATTTAAACTTATTTTTAGAATTAATTCTAATTTCAAAAACGACCAGTAAATAGTTATTTCCAAACCAGATATGAAACTTCTTTCCAAAGAACATAAATAGAATTTGCTCAAGTGATTCTCATTACATAATATTTATCCACTGTGTCCAGCTAATGTGTACCATCCAACAATAAATAAAAGGTTAGAAAGCTTACGGTTCCATCCACCAATACATCCCTATCTACGGTGTCATTCCTTCAATTTGTACTTTAATAAGAGCAACCCCAAAATCTGCAATCTTTATTTATTTATCACCACAATCAAAATATTATCAAATTTCAAATTCCTATGCACCCGACCATATGCATGAATGAATGCCATTCCTCATGCAACATCCAAGGCCTACCTCACTGCCAACTTCAGTGGCACTGCTCTATTGTGTTGCCTTAATAAAACCTTGTGCATTAAACCTCCTTTTGCATATTATGTGACAATGCACCATACCAATGGTTTATGACATGTACCTATAAACCGAACTATATTTAGATGCTTTAATGTTCCCAACATTATGACTTCTTACTGGAATTACTATTCCATCGGCACTGCCCTCTTTGGGTCATTTTCTGGCTTCTCTAAAATTTTGAAAGCAACTTTCTCACCCATGTAAGTCCCTCTATAAAGCTTACAAAAGCCTTTTGAACAAAATCTGGTCCCATATTAAGCTTCCTTAAATCAATGGTACAGTTATTATAATTCTCTAACCCTTTTGTTAGGTAATTGCTATCCATTAGTGCCTGGGCTAGTGCATTGCCATTCAAAGCATGTGTGACTCTTCCTTTATGATTAATGCTCTGTTGAATAGAGTAGTTTTCATTAGCACGTTGTTGCAATCCTTGATGATTCAAAATGTGAGTGTGAGAATCATTTAACCTAATAATTTCAATGGACATAGCAACAGAACCTCAACCATTACTTGTTTCCAAGATATCAAAATTTTCAATTGACATATTCAAACCTTCACCAAGTTTGTGGTAAAATCCTTGAGAAATATTATGAACATTTTTACCATGATTGTTTAGGTCACCAATTCTAAGAAATTTTGGAAAACCTTCTAGCATCATCATCTCTAAGAAAAAAAATCAATGTCCACTTATTTCTTCAGCATTATAAACCAAAGAGTCAATGTCGCTTAATCATAAAACCCTAAAACTAAAATCATTTAAAATACACTCAACATGACATTTTCCAAATGATTTTATTATAACACTCAAACATTCAACAGAACCAATTGAGGAAAGATGATATATATCCCCAAAAAGGCAACAATTCAATAATAAAGAAATCAAAGAAGTCAAAGGTAAGTAAAAATAAAATATTGAGAAAGAGAGAGACATATATCAAATTGAAGAGAGAGAAACCTACGTCATAGGGATGCAAAAAAGGAAAAGAAAAATAGGGATTTTAGAAAAACTAAAATTAAAGGTAATTTATTAGGGAAAAAAATATCCAAAGAAGATGAAGATGGAGAATCCCTTAATGGCTGACGACTAAATATGGATGAAATTAGCATTCTAAATAGAAACAAAATCTTATCATCTAATGCTTAAAGGAAATTCTCAAAGAGCGAACAGCAGATGATAAAGCAATTACAGAGGAACCAATTAATAAAGCGAAGAAGGGCATAAAGAAATTAAAAAATTACCAAAGAGTGAAAAAGGAAGATAAAGGTGGGGCTAGTGGGGTGGCTTCTAATGGTAAGTAGCAATGGGGGGTGAGGGGTCGGATTAGGGCTCCTATGGGTTTGCACTTTATAAAAAATGGGTTTTGTGGGTTTACGTGGGTTTTTACCTTTTATATTTTGTGTTTTACTTTAATAAAATAATTGATAATTATTTCTGAAGGTAAATAGTTTGGAAGTCCCACTATTTTATTTTAGGGCAATAACAATCAAATTTTGAGTTTATTAATGACCGAAATTAAACCCCTTGTTAAAATTTGAGTTCTAATGACCGACTTAAATTTCCTTTGTATATTATATCTTTTTATGATCGGATTTTTATCCCTTTGCTAAATTTTGGTTGTTAAAACTTAATTTTGTTGTAACCATAAAACAACCTACATGAATATGATAAGTCTGAGAGAGAACCTAGAATATTACCCTCAGGAGATACTCTAATTCTGTGCATTTTGAGGTCTAGATCTATGCTCCGATTCCGCTCTTTTTGTTCAAGAAAATAAAACAATTTTTTGTTTATTTGTTTCTCTAAAAGACTATGTAGAACCCTTATCCTTAGAGAAAGAAGAATTGATTTCTTTCTATCTAAGAACTTTGGTCTCTTTTTTCAAAAACGATCCCATATTTTTTAACAAAACCATAATTCTTGCATTTCATACCTAAGGAGTTAGAATTACATTCCAACTCCAACTCTTTACATGCAATTGGATTGATTCCCCTAAATCCAAGATAAATCACAATAAAAATCTTATCTTTCCTTTTTTAAAAACTAAAAAATGGGGATATTCTGGAGATGTATCCACAGATGGCCATCCCTCAAGATAAACGGCCTTTTCTTATATGAAAGCCCTAAATTTATAAAAATACCCTTGATCTGACCTAGATAGGAGGGAAGTGGCCATCTACAGTTTTCTCTTACATGATAGATGACTATCTATCATGGCTAAGGGCTAAATCCAAAGTTTTTAATGCTCTTTTGTCAAAACCTTCAAAAAAACACTTAAAAATCAAAAACATTTCATGAAAGATGTTAAAAATATAGATCGAAGCTTTGAGATCCATGTTCTCTATCAAAGATATATTGTTTCCTCATCATCCAGTAATCCTAATCTAGGCTACCTTAGGTCATGGTGTCTACAGTGTGCACACCAAAATTTGGGTAAAAAAAAAGTTGATATTTTTTGAATTTTGACCTCATTATCATGTTCTTAGAACCCTAAAACCCCCACTAGCTGAAGTTGGAATGCTAGAAATTTCCTTTAGGGTGGTGTATGGAGTACGTACACCACCTGCATACGGCATGTGCCCCTCACACATAGGCCAACTGTTAAAGTGAAAATTCACTCTGATATATGGCCCAATAGACATAGGCCAACTGTTAAAGTGAAAATTCACTCCGATATATGGCCCAATAGAGGCATGATATGTGCACCACTATATTTGTGCCATATGTCATCATGTGTCAAGGAGATTTGTCAAACTAACACGTGGACCAATAGGGTAAAGATGTATGGACCACTATGGTAGTGCCACAGGTCATTATGTTTCAGAGCGACATGACACATGGACCATTAAGAGGGTAAACACGTGGTGTATTATGGTGCTGCCACATGTCACACTTATATGTCATTATCGACACATAGTCTAGTCAAGATTCACCATATGGGTAACTATGGTCATGCCACATGACACAAGTACGTCTACCTAGATGCCACATGGATCAATGGTCGGCTACCACGTGGTAGATATATGGCATGTGTTAGTCCACCTAAATGCCATGTGGCATCCAATGGACCATTAAGTGGTTTCCATATGTCAGATAGAGGTCTGACATGGCAACATATAGCCTAGTAAGGTCATGGCACTATGCCTTAGCTGGCATGTGGTGTGCTTGTTATGCATGGGGCTTACTCTCGTCAATACATAAGCCCTTCTCTAATCACCAAATTAGCTCAAATTCTTTTAAAACTGATTTTCTCAATTTTTTTAATTCTTTTGTCAATTTTTTAAAATTTTCTTAGGACCAGAGACATATTTTTAGATTTTTTTCAAATAAAATTATATTTAAAAATTGATGAAAATTGTTGTTTCTACCATCTTAAAATTTTAAATTTGTTTTAAAATTATATTCTTTGGATACGTCATTAGTTTTATTTAAATGAGTTTCAATCATATACATTTGTACATGTGTGTAAAAATTGTTTATTTTATGTTATGTGTAACAGAAATGGTGATGATAATGACTCCTAGATATCCACAGACTCCTTAAAGCATTATAAAAACTCATGTAAAAGTGCAAAAAGTCTACAAAACAAGGATGGATAAGAAGTCTTAAGCAAATGAAATTGATTTAATAGTGCATCATATGGTGTTTATACTTGAACAAAGATGTAATAATAGGACCTTATTTAAGGTGATAAAGAAGTCTTTTAGTCACCATTTGGATTTAACGAACTTAATGGTTGAATCTTGGACTGCAAAAAATGGAAATTATAGAAAGTATATTCTCCATTTTTGGTTCAAGGTAACCAAGAAAGGAGTGTTGAAGAGCAACACTAAATATGAGATGGTACTTAGGAGTGGATGTATTGTGTATAATCTATGGCTTCATTATCGAGTTTATGGGATTCCTTATTAGTTATATACAAGGGTAAAAGATTTATTTCCCATGATGAGATTAGTTTTGTGACGTCCTAGATTTCTTGAGTTGTTAGCATGAGTGTCAATTTTTTATTAGTTAACAGATTTTTTAAGTTAAGATTTATGTTTCCTATTATTTTAAGACAAATGTGTCTTATATTCTTTTATTTGCTTTTGGGATTATTGGATGCTTATTTTTTATTAAATAAATGCATTTATTTTCTTTTGGATATTATATTAGCATTTAACATATATTATAAATGTGTTTATGTTATTGTTAATTACTTCACAATATTTTGTAAGTAAAATGATTGCATGATAATTGAGTTAAGACTTAGATTATGCAATGTCTAATATCCTTTATAAAGTTTAAGAACTTAATATCCAACAATAAAGATTTACTATGCATGAAATTTTAACCTATAAGGTTAGACATTAGGACTTGGAGGGTAATTAGATACCACAGTAACCTTTTTGAATTTTCGCATAATAGATAGCTTTATTAGGTTATTGTTTCAGTAGCATAGTAAATAGCATATATTGCCTAATTCTCCTTTAATAACATGCAATTTTATTCCATTAGAGATCAAAGGATCCAAAATGGCCACTACTTCTAAATCTATTGTTGTCAAACTAAACAAATATATGAAAATGAATGGTAAAAATTATGAGATCTAAAGTATGAAAATCCAATATGTGCTTAAAGAGTAAGAGGCTTTAGAACCCTTGTGTTCAGGTATGGCTGAACCTGAGGATAACACCACTATCCAGCATAGGCGAGACTAAGACGCTTACATGGCATGGAAAAAGAAGAATTCCACTGGCCGCATCATCTTGCTAAGTGTAATGGATGATGACATCACTAAGCAGCCCTACAAATATCTGAATGTAAAAAGATCTATGGATTGCTTTGTAGGAAAAGTTAAGAGGTGTGTCTCTGACTGACCTATGATCATTGATGATCAAGTTTGATACATATATGAATAAGTCTAATCACAGCATGTGGAAACATCTAAGAGAGATGGAAAATATAATTTTCAGCTTAGTGAGCTAAGTTGGTCATAAACTAACAAATGAACAACTGGTCCAAGCTATCATCCACTCTTTGCCTAGGAGTTAGGAGCATATAAAGATGCAACTGACTCATATGGATAACATAAGTCATTTAGGGATGTCGTTCATCATCTTGAACTTGAAGATGACCATTTAATGGCTATTAAGGTTAATATGAAAGTGCTTATAGCATAGTCTTGTTCTGGTGGAATGAGTTATAATAAGAACAAGAAAAAAAGGTTCAATAATAAAGGTAAAGACAAGGCTAAAGAGCCTAAAAAGCAAAAAGTGACATAGAATGCTCACAGGTCTAAAGGCAAGAAAAAGGTTAACATTTCAAGAGTGAAGTGCTTCAATTACCAGCATAATGGACACTATGCAAAAGACTGCACTGTGCCCAAATCGGTATACTATTATAACTCATGAGTTAGTGAAATTTCTGTATCTAGTTTTGTATTCCTAACTGATTTTCATCCTTTATGGGGGATAGACTGAAGAGCAACAAATCATATGACAAGGGATCAAGATGCCTTTGTCAAATTTCGATGAATCACAAATAGAGACAAATGGATTTATGTGGGAAATAATGCCAGAGTGGCAGTTGAGGGGATTGGCATACACAAATTAGTTTTGCGTGAAAGTCGAACCCTACTCATACATGATGTACTCTATGCATCAGAAATTTGTAGGAATTTAGTTTATATCATAGCTTTGATGAGACTTGGTTTTGATTTGCATTTTAAGGATCATAGTGTGCATTTATGTTTGGATAATGTTTATTATGGTTTTGGCTTTGTTTTGAATGATTTAATTATTATAAATATTGATCCTAATTATTTAAATAATACTAAATTTTCCTTAATTTCTTCTTCTACTTCACATAGTTATGAGAATAATGTGAAATTGTGGCATGCTAGGTTTAAATCACATTAAGCAAGACCGAATGAGTCGATTAGCCAAAGTAGGTTTATTATATAACCTTAATAAAATTGATTTACCTATTTGCAAAAATTTCCTAAAAGGTAAACCAGTTAAAAAATCATTCAGAAAAGGAACAATTTTCCATTGCAATTAATCCATTCCAATGTTTTTGGTCTAATGAATTTAAGGGCAAGGTATGGGGCCTACTATTTCATCATTTATAGATTACTATACTAGATATGGTCATGTCTACTTGATTTCTCACATATCAGAATCATTAAGTTGCTTCAAAAGTTATATGAACTTAGTTGTAAATCAATTAGATAAAAAGTGTAATGCTCATTCTAATTTTCCTTTGTACTATTACCATATGTACTATATTGCACATCCTTAAACATATTATAGTCCATTTGCACAAACATTACGATAATATAAAACTATTTATATATACAATGTCAAGTTTTATAATACCATTAATATGCATGTTATACATTATAAGTTATAAACTATTCAGTTACACTTAACATTATAGTTCACTTGTTACAAACTGATATTTGCAGGATAAAAACAAAATATAAACTTCATACTTGGTCTCTTTCTAACTCTAGTGTCGGCCTTATTATTACAGATCTTATCCTTATGAAAAGTCCTAGCTTTATGTACCTACACAGATAAACACCTGTACTAAGCTATAAAGCTTAGTATGGAACATAAATTATGAGGACGACCCCTCACAAAAGTTGTCACTACACACGCACTTGTGCATTACATGATGCATTTTAAAATCCTACATGATATTACATAGTTACCTCTACCAAGCTTTTTCTATACTTTTATATAAACATTAACCCATAGGTCAATTTCATATATACCAAATAATTAGCTTATTACTATATATATTTATTTGAGCAATTTTATCCTTACTAAGTAGTGCATACATTAGTATATCTCCTTAATTTTATTCCCCTACTTATTTACAGTATAGATTTGCTATTTATTACAGATTTTCTTACTTAGTTAACCTTATTAAAGTTTAAATGTTTAAGTGATTCCTAATTACATATGCTAGTTGTAGGTTTTTACATTTGATGTTCTTACATACAATAAGTTACATATGAATCATCGATGTCAATATGCAACATAATACTAATAAGAATGTATGTTCATAAATATAGTTAATAATAGGACACCACACTATTGTACATGTTCATATATATAACTTATGAACTTTATTGTAGAATGCATCATGTGCTTGCAACCATAACAACATATGTGTGATATTATAATATTATAGGATTGTTAGAGAGTATGCCCTAGAGCCCATGTAATAGGGATGTTTTTCATATGTATGAAATTTATATTCTTAATAAAAGGCATCATTCATTTATTAATACTGTGTTTGAATACATGAGTTTGTAAATCTTAAATTAATAAATGAAGTCCTAGATATTATAAACACAGTGCAAAGGCAATCATGAAGGTGTTCATGATGTGAGATGTCTATCGCATGCAAATATGTTAATATCTAAATATCCCTAGTCATAGAATTAACAAGATAGGACATTGTTAATTCGGACAGACTAGCACATGTTATGCTTCTTGAATGGTTCAAGCAATGGTTCTCATAATTGTGATTATGGATGATAATCAAAGCTAACATGTGGATGCTTGTTAGAGGAACAAGTTCATTGGAGACCTGCAAAGAGAATCCTCATATGGATATTAAATCTATGTCAGTGAGGAATCTCTTCATAACGGTTGTGCAAGTATCCTTAGACTTGAGATCACCAAAGTTATCTTAAGTAGCAAGTGGTATACTTTGACTCCATAACTGATTACTTCCAACTGGGAGTGAACATAGTTAGGAGATTGGGTATATCATGACCTACTTGAAGATAGTTGAGTGATTGACAAAGGATTCACCATCCCAGATTTAACAAGGGAAGTTATCTCGCATGATTCTATAATTGCCTTGTTCAGAGAATCTCTGGCCAGAGTAATATGCCGAGATAGATGGAGATCCATGAAGGGCATTTTAGAAACAATGGTTAAATTAATAGAACATACATAATTAGATTTATATGAGTTGACAGAAATCCATACTCAGAATCTAATTGAGATAAGAGTGGTGAAAGGAGTAATTGCACGGTAACTGTTTCTGTGGAAGGGTACAGTCAAACCACATGACTTTCCTGACATTTGGGTAGTCATGATGCCTAGCTAGAGGCCAATCATGACTTGTATAATGATGTATCAAAATATCAATAGAGATTGATAAAATGATTTAAAGGAGTTTAAATCATGTGAGTTTTGAATAGAACTCACAATTACATATTATACTGCCAATATGGACAGGAACCCAATAGGTCACACACATATAGAGAAAAGGGTAAAATGGTAAAATGACAAGGATAATAATATTTGATATTATTATAAAGGTAGAGAGGAGAATATGATAATAATTAATTAAAGAGTTTAATTAATTATGATCAAATAAAATTGTCCGCGGAACTTTTGAGAAATATTTTGTAAATTGGACCTAAATGAAATAATGTATTTCATGATTAATTATTATTGTCTTATAAGTGTTATAAGACTACTATAAGTGTTATAGGACTGATATAATAATTAATATGATCATTGGAGAAATTATAAAGGGCCAAAGGAATGAAGAAGTTGGAGGAAGCCCTCCAGAAGAGGGCTACACGCCAACTCCAAACAGAAGGGCTTGGAGGGATTTTTCTTGGACCAAATTAATTTATATATGTTACATAAGTGTTATGGAACTCACATATTTAATTTGGTTGGATTTGGAATCCATTTGGGTATTTAAATCCAATTAGATGCACAAAGGGCCTAGTTTGTGGATTTTGTGCATGGTCTTTTATGAAAAGATTTAATTTGGATTTAATTAAGCCCAAATGATTATAATTAATTCCAGAGGCCCAATTAATAATTCTCCAGAAATTTTAAAGAGCCCAATCTCATTAAGGAGTTGGAATTTTAACCTAACTATAAAAGGCCAACTAATGAGAATTAGGGTTAAGTGATTAAAACAAAAGAAAAGTCCTTTCTCTAAAAACTCTCTCCCTTTTTGCGCCACTTCCCAAGCTAGCTCTTGGGAATTTCGGCCAGCCCTAGTTGAACACCAATTTGTTGGTTCAATTTACCCCTCTCTAGTGTGGATTACTCATTGGAGGTGTTCGATTTTGGACACTGTGGTTTGAGACAACCCAGTACGAAGTAAAATCAACTGTTCAACAAAAATCAAAGGTGATTTTTCTTATTCTCATATAGTTATATTATGTATTCATGGCAAGATCAGATCTAATGGTTAAAAAATTTAAAATTCCGCTCATGTATGTGATGCATGTAACCGTTAAATTCCAACAAGGATTACATGTTTAAAGGAAACTTTAACTAATTTTGTGTTTATCATTTACTGTGCAATTATCCTTACCATCTATTATGCAAATATAATATCGACTTTGTCATTTTGCACCTTTATAATGCATTTCTCATATCTTTAAGTAAGCCTACACCTTTCTAAGGATGTAGATAACGGGCAATTCTATAGTACCCAAGGGTACAATAAACATACCTGAAGGTATCAAACTAAGGACCCAAACGGGGTTAGCTCTGTACTAAAGACTAGTCAAATTGACCCAAATGGGGTCGACTAGTGACCTAAACAGGGTCAATACTGTGCTTTAGACTCAAATGACGTCAAAACTATGGCAGTTGCAATACAATAATACTGATAACTATAGCCTCTTTTCTTTAAATTTCTTTAGTTTTCTCTCCTTTGAACAATATAAGCCAATCACTCAATCATATACACATCTATGAGCACAAAATTAACTTTCATGTCCATTTGTACATATCTTGTACTTGTAATTAATGTAAAAGTATAAAACTTATCATGTGTACATAAATGAGATACTTATCCTCATGCTATTATTTGTTTTATCGTCCACATAATTTATGCATGCATTTTTACTTCTCATCAAGGCATATAATAGAACCAAAATATACATTAGATATTCATATGTCTTTATACCTATATATTTCATTTCCACACTTATATAATGCATTCATATTGATTATACTCATATAGAGACTAATACACACACACACATGCACACACACACACTCTATATATATATATATATATATATATATATATATATATATATATATATATATATATATATATATATATATATATATATATATGTACCTACCTACATGAGTCACTTAGTAAACTTCCTATGCATCTTTATATACAAACATATTGCTATATGTCCAATTGGATGGATATGGCAAGCAAATTCTCATTCTTAAATCAACACCTATTCGTTCACGTTCACATCATACATATGTCTATACATATTTGCATGCTTTTGTAGTCCCGTTCCCTCTATTATACATGTCTTAAATTGACAATTCCAAATTATGGGGCATATAAGTATCCCTTAATAATCATGTTAATGTGGCATTGGTCATAGATTCACTTTTTTTATGACTAGCATATAAACCAAATTATGCACATGTAGCTTCTTATGCATGGAGTTACTTTATAACTACTTGTCAATATTCTACCATTTATTACACATGTTCCATAACCTATTATATCCCTATTTATATATGTCTATTCATATGTATACATATTCAAGTATATGTGTTTTCATTAGTACCCTTATATTTTAGTTACATTGGTTACAAACATAAAGTTGGAGTTTGGGTTAAGTGATAGCCTAACCAACTCCTATGTCTTTGTTCCCTTGTGTTAAGGCTTATTTATAACTTTATTTCAATACTCTATTATGCTCTATATATATTCATATGACATATTGCTCTTATTCTTATTTTTAAAGTGCTTTAAATGTGTTCAGGAAAAGTTTGGGTAAGCATAAGCTATTGTTAGTGTAAGCCCTAGCCCCAATACATTGTAACGAAACACTTGAAATTAATAAAATGAGGCATTTGTTTTATCCTTTGTATTCCTGTGCATATCAATTGATAAAACTATCCAAGAGTGTTGTTTCGGTTTAAGTTATCATGTGTGAGGCACATGGATTGTAAGACCTTGAAACAAATGAGACATCATTCTAAATATCCCTAGTCAGTCATTGTTATGGGAATAACAAATGAATTAAGACTAGTATGCTCTCTCTGATCTTATGAGTTCTGTCTTACGAATCATTAGGACAAGAGTGTCAATCAGAGATCATAGATACATGTTAAAGAACATGGTATCTGGATTCGATCCGCTCATGAGAACACTACATGGTACAAGTCATAAGTGTTTCTCATATGCAAGTTTTGTATCGGAGTTCTTAGACCTGAAATCTCTATGAAACTCTTTATGAATTACTGTGTACTTTGACATACACCTAACGTGCTCGTAACAGAGTGACAAGTACGGGTATGATTGGGTATGCACTGATTCATGTTAGAGAGCATGAGAGAAGTGAAGGGATTACCCCTCTCGATAAGAGAGAAAAATATCACCGGCCACTTGATCAGTGAACTGAGAAGTGTATGGCCATACCGAGATGAAATAATGAGTAATCATTATTTATCTGAGAATTCAGTGTCATTGGAATATCAAGAAATGAATTAATGTATATAAGGATGACTAGTTCTATGCCTTATATTAATTCTGATATTTATGGGTAAGGGACTATGCGAAATTGCATTAGGTCACCAAATGCCATATGCATTTTCATTTAATTTGGAATGCTCTAATATCTTGCTAGAGAATATATATAGCCTTTGAATTAATTTATTAATTCATTGCCAATATTAAATGGACCTATAGGATCGCACACAAAGCATTGGGCTTAAAATATTTAAATTAAGTATTGGACATTAATTTGGGCTTTTAATTAAAGTCAAATTAATGTATGTAATGGGTTATAATATTGCTATTGGGCTTTGGTCCATGAGAGAGTGAAATTCAGCCCATAAGGTTTAATTTCAATTAATTAATTATCTTGTGTTAATTAAGTTAATTGAATATTAAAGCCTAAAGGAATTTAAATTAAATTAAATCACTTATATATTTAATTAAGTGATTTCATTTATTTAAATTTCTTATGTTTTATTTCAAATTTGAATTTAAATTCAAAGGAGTTTAATTCAAAATATATTACTTATCTTTAGGAAGTGATAGAGTTTGAATTAATTATCTTAGGATAGTTGAATTCAGATTAATGACTTGCCAAAGGATAAGCATATATATTAAAAGAAATAAAACCCTAAACCTAATTTTTTGTGGCATGAATAGTAACTCGTGAATAGTGACTCTCTCTCTCTTAATTTTTTTGTTCAATTTTTCACAAGGAGAAAGGATTGTTACTCATTCTCTTGTGTTATTGAGCAGTAATAGCAATCTAAAGAAGTACAAAATCAAGTTTTGTAGCTTCAAACTATAACCCTTACACAATACCGAAAAAGAGATCTAGCAATCTCGTTTTTAAGCCGACGGTGTAATTGTGTGTGTGAGAATAGAGGGAGTGGCGCAAAAGGCTATTCCTTGGCATTGGTGATCGAGATCTAAGGTGGATAAAGGCATCTTGGTTGCTGGACATCACAAAATCAAAGAATAAAAGGCATCATCTATTGTAAGTTTCAAAACCCTAAAATTGCATGTTTTCGTTCCTATCTTTGGATATGTATGGTATGTATGATAAAATTTTTGTTTTTCCGCTATGCTATCATGATTATCATACCATGTCATATTCCATCAGTGGTATCAGAGCCTAGACATGCTTATTTTAGTGCTTTAGATGCATGAAAAAATTAATTAAAAATCGTTATTTTGAAAACATGCAAATCTGAAATTTTCTGTTTTGAGTTTTTTGCATTGTTTTGGTGTAAAAATGATTTTAATTGATTAGATAGGTATTATAATTAATATGACATGTTAATATACTGTCCTAAGATGTTATTAGGGCTGGTAATGGTCGGATTTAATTATTTATACCTGATGGTACATGTTAATTATGAAACTAGGTGCTAGTTGGCATGTAAATTGCTAGTTTAACAACTAGTTTTCAAAATTAAATGTAAAAACGTTTTTGGCATGTTTTTAAGTGATATTTAAAGATTAATTATCAGGTCTGGACATTTTTTAAATTTGGTTTTAATTCTGGTCCATGATAATTTAATTGATTAATTTTAAAATCACTTAAAACAATGACTAGTTTATGTTTGTTACATGTTTAATCAACATTGTTTGCTTTGTTTTGATTAAAATGGTAAAAACACATTTAGATTAAAATGGTACAGAATATTAAATCAATATTTATGGACTTATTTAGATTATTAAATGACTCATAAAATTGATTTAAATGTTTGTGCATTTCATGGCATTACATAAGCATTAAACAACTAGTTTTGTTGTTTGTTTGTTTTTGCATGAATGCCGTGTTCTATTATATGTGTTCTTCATGATTTTATTTTTAATTCATGTTAGCACATATTATATGTATTTTTAATGTTTATGGGCTGTATGACATAAAATTAAAAATGGCAAAATTGGAAATTATACTAGAGTTAATTTATGGCACAAATCTAACTAGTTTGTGTTTTGGGCTTTTAAGAGAACTTATTCAATAAGAGGATTTAGTCCATTGGGCTTCGGCCCAAGCCTATCACGGGGTCTTCTCTTAAAGGTTCAAGTACACAATTTCCATTAATGGGCTTGGCTAAATTGATTAAAATTGGACTTTGTCTGATCCATGAATGCTATGTATATTTATTTGCTTGTTTGGTGTGATGAATGGATATGCATGGTGCATTCATGGGCCCTGGGTTTTTGTAATTAAATATGGCCTGCGTGCCATTATATTTTATTGTAAAAGTTTCATTTATTTCTTAGAATAGAATTTATTTGAAGACTTTGTAAATCAAGACGAAGCCCACCGGAGTGGAGAAGCCCAACTCGAAGATTCTTATGTAATAGTATAGAATCTTAGTTGTAAGTTTTTGGGCCCATGTTTGTCACGCTTTACTTTATGCAATTATATATATATGCATGCTATGTATGGATGACAAAGCGTATGCCATGTAAGCCATAATAAAATGAATCCCTAAAAATAGTAAGTCACAAAGTTCCCTTCCTAATTCGAAACATGTCAAGGCATCGATCATCGGTCATGTAGACTAGGAGTCCTAGATGCGCCCGATTATCTTTGTGAGGCATGGGTTGTGAATGTAGGTTAGACTTATCATGGAAAGGGATGCCCGGACCTAGGCAACTAATAAATGGGTTGTGCTATAACATCTTAAGATGTTAGCCCATTTGATCCAAGAGTCATGTACGAGACATGATTGGAGTTTTCCTACCTAAGTAACTTAACTTGTTAGGTGTACAAGCTCAGCTTGACTAATAAGTTTTTGTGAAAAGTGGATCTTGGCCCACATTAAATCACTAATGCGAATTATTTAAAGGGATATTAATTCGGTTTGTGGGATCATAAATAAGACCTCATTTAATCTTGCTAAATTTTATTGTAGATTGAAAATGGCATCTTCAAATAACAATTTCTCATTGCGATCGGTCCTTGAAAAGGACAAATTAAATGGCACCAATTTCATAGACTGGTCTCGAAACTTAAGAATAGTTCTTAAGCAAGAGAAAAAGTCGTATGTTTTGGATGCACCTTTGCTTGAAGAACCAGGAAGGAACGCCTCTGCGGTTCAAAAGGAAACTTTTGAGACCAAGAAGAGCGACTCCAACGATGTGACCTGTCTGATGCTGGCCACTATGGTGCCTGAATTGCAAAAGCAATTTATGGACCAAGAGGCTTATGCGATCATGGTGCACCTCAAGGAGATGTTCCAAGAGCAAGCTCGTCACGAGAGGTTCGTGACAACAAAGGCATTAATTTCTTGCAAGATGGCTGAGGGTACACCTGTTAGTACCCATGTACTCAAGATGAAAGGGTATCTTGATACTCTTGAGAAGCTTGAGGTACTAGTGCCAAAGGAATTGGCCACTGACTTGATCTTAGGATCATTGCCTGCTGCTTATGATCCATTTGTGATGAATTATAACATGCATGCAATGAACAAGTCAGTCACTGAGCTTCATGGGATGCTTAAGAATGCTGAAGAAAACATTCGAAAGACCAATCCCGTTCTAATGGTTCAAAAGGGAATTAAGAAGGGACCCGCTAAGGGAAAGGGAAAGGGAAAGGCAAAACCCAAGTCAAGTGGGAGTGCACCTCAAGCCCAATCCAAGCCCAAGGCGTCAAAACACAAAGAGAGTGAGAGCACTTGCTTCCATTGCAACAAGATAGGGCATTGGAGGAAGAATTGCGCTCTCTTTAAGGAAGAACAAAAGAAGAATGGAGCCAAGGCATCCAGTTCTGGTATTTTTGTTGTTGAAGTTAACCTTTCTATTTCTACCACTTGGGTATTGGATACCGGTTGTGGTTCTCACATTTGTTCAAATGTGCAGGGGTTAAGAAATAGGCGGTTACTTGGGAAGAATGAAGTGGACCTCCGTGTGGGGAATGGAGCACGAGTTGCTGCCATGGAGATAGGCGACTATCACCTCACTTTACCTTCCGGACTTTGTATTGTTTTGAATAATTGTTATTATGTGCCTACTATGAGCAGAAACATTATTTCAGTTTCATGTTTGGATAATGATGAATTTGATTTTGTTATTGAAAATGGCAATGCTCATATTCGTCGCCAAGGCATTTCTTATGGCAATGCCATGTTGCAAAATGGCCTTTATATCCTTGATTTACAAAACAAAGAGTCCTTATACAATATTAATACAAAGAGGGTTAAATCAAACGAATTGAACCCTACTTACTTCTGGCATTGTCGCTTAGGACATGCAAACGAAAAACGCATTTCAAGACTCCACAAAACTGGAGTGCTTGGGTCATTCGACTTAGAGTCTTATGATACATGCGAGCCATGTTTGCATGGAAAAATGACAAAGAGTCCTTTTAATAAAAAAGGCGAGAGGACAAATGGCTTATTGGAACTAATACATACCGATGTATGTGGACCTTTAAGTACACATGCTAGAGGTGGTTTTAGCTACTTCGTGACATTCACAGATGACTTTAGTAGATATGGCTATGTCTATCTAATGAAGTACAAGTCTGAAACTTTTGAGAAATTCAAAGAGTTTAAGAATGAAGTAGAAAACCAACTTGGCAAAAGTATAAAAGCCATTCGATCATATCGAGGTGGCGAATACTTAAGCCAAGAGTTTGACAGTCATCTAAAGGAGTGTGGTATTATTTCATAGCTCACTCCTCCTGGAACACCTCAATGGAATGGTGTGTCCGAAAGGAGAAATCAAACTCTGTTGGACATGGTTCGATCTATGATGAGTCAAGCTAATCTTCCTATCTCTTTTTGGGGTTATGCATTAGAAACTGCTGCATTTCTATTGAACCGTACTCCAACTAAAGCAGTTGAGAAGACACCATACGAGGTATGGACTGGGAAAGAACCTAATATGTCTTTTCTCAAGATTTGGGGCTGTGAAGCACATGTTAAGAAATTAACATCTGACAAACTAGAGTCCAAATCGACTGTCTGCTTGTTTGTGGGCTATCCCAAAGAAACAAAGGGATACTACTTTTACTCACAAGCCGAGAACAAAGTATTTGTTGCTCGCAAGGCTGTTTTCTTGGAAAAGGAGTTCCTTCTCAAGAAAGATAGTGGGAGTAAAGTAGAACTTGGAGAAATTCAAGTGCCACAAGCTCCTATAGAGGATGGTTTGGAAATGGGATCAAGTTCACAATCAGTTGTGGAACAAGAACCCATTACACAAGTACCTAGAAGGTCTGGTAGGGTACGTCAGGAGATTAAGAGATATGGATTTCTAATCACTGACAGTGACACTATTGAGTTAGTAGATCATGAGGATCCTACTACCTACCGAGAAGCTATTGAAAGCCCAGACTCAGATAATTGGCTTAAAGCCATGAAATCCGAGATGCAATCAATGTACGATAACCAGGTTTGGACCTTGGTTGATCCACCAGAAGGTGCTAAGGTAATTGAATGCAAGTGGTTATTCAAACTAAAAGCTAATAAGACCTACAAAGGTAGACTAGTAGCAAAAGGTTTTCGACAAACTCATGGTATAGACTATGACGAGACCTTTTCGCCTGTAGTCATGCTCAAGTCCATTAGGATCTTGCTTGCCATAGCTGCATATCATGATTATGAGATATGGCAAATGGATGTCAAAACTGCTTTCCTTAATGGAAATTTACTTGAGGATGTGTATATGACACAGCCTGAAGGTTTTGTCAATCCCAAGCATCCTAAGAAGGTATGCAAGCTTCAAAAATCCATTTATGGATTAAAGCAAGCATCCCGAAGTTGGAATCTTCGCTTTGATGAGGCAGTCAAAGAATTTGACTTCATCAAGAACGAAGATGAGCCTTGTGTGTACAAGAAGGTTAGTGGGAGCATAGTAGTGTTTCTGGTCCTATATGTGGACGACATCCTTCTCATTGGGAATGATATTCCAACATTGCAAAAGGTTAAGCAATGGTTGGGCAAATGTTTCTCAATGAAAGACTTAGGTGAAGCCGAGACAATACTTGGTATTCGAATCTATAGAGATAGATCGAATCGGCTTTTGGGACTAAGTCAAGAAAAGTACATAGACAAAGTACTAAAGCATTTTAGTATGGGAGACTCAAAGAAAGGGTACATACCTTTGGCTTTGGGAGTTCCTTTGACTAAAGAACAGTGCCCTAAAACCAAAGAGGAAAGGGACAACATGAGTAGAATCCCATATGCATCTGCTATTGGATCTATCATGTACGCTATGTTATGTACTAGATTGGATGTTGCTCATGCACTGAGTATAACCAGTAGGTTTCAGCAAGACCCTGGTGAGAAGCACTGGTCTGCTGTAAAAGGGATCCTTAAGTACCTGCGAAGGACTAAGGATCACTTCTTGGTGTATGGTGGTCAAGAAGAGCTCGTCATACAAGGTTATGCCGATGCTGCTTTTCAGACCAGCACTCAGGATTCTAGATCGCAATCTGGGTTTGTTTTTGTTTTGAACGGTGGTACTCTGGAGAAGCTCAAAGCAAGAAACCGTTGCCGACTCAACTACAGAATCTGAGTATATTGCAGCAAGTGAGGCTGCAAAAGAGGCTGTTTGGATTAAAAATTTCATTAATGGATTAGGAGTGGTCCCAAGCATCCTAGATCCATTAGAAATTTTCTGTGAAAATAACGGGGCCATCGCACAGGCTAAGGAGCCCCGGTCACACCAGAAATCCAAACACATACTCAAAAGGTACCACCTGATCAGAGAAATCATTTGATCGTGGGGACGTCAAGGTTAGCAAGATATCAAGTGAAGACAATGTAGCAGATCCTTTGACGAAACAGTTACGTCCAAATCTGCACGAAGCTCATTTGAGAGCGTTCGGTCTTAGGGCTATGCCCAATTGGGACTAGTGCTAGTGGGAGATTGTTAGTGTAAGCCCTAGCCCCAATACATTGTAACGAAACACTTGAAATTAATAAAATGAGGCATTTGTTTTATCCTTTGTATTCCTGTGCATATCAATTGATAAAACTATCCAAGAGTGTTGTTTCGGTTTAAGTTATCATGTGTGAGGCACATGGATTGTAAGACCTTGAAACAAATGAGACATCATTCTAAATATCCCTAGTCAGTCATTGTTATGGGAATAACAAATGAATTAAGACTAGTATGCTCTCTCTGATCTTATGAGTTCTGTCTTACGAATCATTAGGACAAGAGTGTCAATCAGAGATCATAGATACATGTTAAAGAACATGGTATCTGGATTCGATCCGCTCATGAGAACACTACATGGTACAAGTCATAAGTGTTTCTCATATGCAAGTTTTGTATCGGAGTTCTTAGTGTGTACTTTGACATACACCTAACGTGCTCGTAACAGAGTGACAAGTACGGGTATGATTGGGTATGCACTGATTCATGTTAGAGAGCATGAGAGAAGTGAAGGGATTACCCCTCTCGATAAGAGAGAAAAATATCACCGGCTACTTGATCAGTGAACTGAGAAGTGTATGGCCATACCGAGATGAAATAATAAGTAATCATTATTTATCTGAGAATTCAGTGTCATTGGAATATCAAGAAATGAATTAATGTATATAAGGATGACTAGTCCCATGCCTTATATTAATTCTGATATTTATGGGTAAGGAACTATGCGAAATTGCATTAGGTCACCAAATGCCATATGCATTTTCATTTAATTTGGAATGCTATAATATCTTGCTAGAGAATATATATAGCCTTTGAATTAATTTATTAATTCATTGCCAACATTAAATGGACCTATAGGATCGCACACAAAGCATTGGGCTTAAAATATTTAAATTAAGTATTGGACATTAATTTTGGCTTTTAATTAAAGTTAAATTAATGTATGTAATGGGTTATAATATTGCTATTGGGCTTTGGTCCATGAGAGAGAGAAATTCAGCCCATAAGGTTTAATTTCAATTAATTAATTATCTTGTGTTAATTAAGTTAATTGAATATTAAAGCCTAAAGGAATTTAAATTAAATTAAATCACTTATATATTTAATTAAGTGATTTCATTTATTTAAATGTCTTATGTTTTATTTCAAATTTGAATTTAAATTCAAAGGAGTTTAATTCAAAATATATTACTTATCTTTAGGAAGTGATAGAGTTTGAATTAATTATCTTAGGATAGTTGAATTCAGATTAATGACTTGCCAAAGGATAAGCATATATATTAAAAGAAATAAAACCCTAAACCTAATTTTTTTGTGGCATGAATAGTAACTCGTGAATAGTAACTCGTGAATAGTGACTCTCTCTCTCTTAATTTTTTTGTTCAATTTTTCACAAGGAGAAAGGATTGTTCCTCATTCTCTTGTGTTATTGAGCAGTAATAGCAATCTAAAGAAGTACAAAATCAAGTTTTGTAGCTTCAAACTATAACCCTTACACAATACCGAAAAAGAGATCTAGCAATCTCGTTTTTAAGCCGACGGTGTAATTGTGTGTGTGAGAATAGAGGGAGTGGCGCAAAAGGCTATTCCTTGGCATTGGTGATCGAGATCTAAGGTGGATAAAGGCATCTTGGTTGCTGGACATCACAAAATCAAAGAATAAAAGGCATCATCTATTGTAAGTTTCAAAACCCTAAAATTGCATGTTTTCGTTCCTATCTTTGGATATGTGTGGTATGTATGATAAAATTTTTGTTTTTTCGCTGTGCTATCATGATTATCATACCATGTCATATTCCATCAGCTATGACAAGGGAGGCACACGGTTGAGATAAATTAGCCTTAGTCATGTACAGAGGTCCTAATCGATACAAAAGGGTGCATATAGTAGAGACTAAATAGTCTCTACCGTGTGCACCATTCAGCCCTAAGAAGTCTATAGGTAGATTTCTGAGTCTAATTTGTATATCATTTGAGACCTAGTAAACAACATTTCTAGGCAAAGTGATCTTCTACAAAGCTATTGTCCTATGTATCTAATTTCTAAATCATTAATAATAAATCTATTTGATATTCTAAATCTTAAGATATTCTTCAAATAATATAGACTGCTCCAGACATTATTAAGATTCAAGCTAGTTTTTAACAATCTTAAAGGGAGAAATAGACTTCAAAGTCTTCATAAGAAATTTAGGTCTTAAGTGTACTTTATATCCCAACTAGAATCACTCACTTTAAACCTCTACAACTCAAGTTATAGGCAAAATAGTCATGCTGGGCCCAAGAAACCTTAGGATAAACTTTTACTATCTTAAGGTTAACTCTCATATTTCGGTTTTTATACACTTCTAAGCATAATTTACATACTTGAATATCATTGCAATTTCTAATATTCCATTCTATATATCACGTACACAAATCATACACATGCAAAATGGTGAGAGGTTCCCCATGCCTCTTGTCAAGAAAACACCTTTTTTAACCTCTCTCCACTTCCT
>CM075819.1:29887943-29922274 GCA_037975025.1 Excoecaria agallocha
TAATATGCGAACTTGCTATATTGCTCATTAATGGAGACAAATGATAGGAAATCAGGTTATGTGCATTATCAATATGGTGTGCATGATAATAAGAGAAGGGCACTTAGAGGGATCATTACATTTTTCGGTATCAAAGCATGGTTTAGGCAGTTGTGGCGAGTAAAAGCTTAGATATATGCCTGAATAGATTATTATTTGTGTTGGCCTAATGTACACATCCCTATTTCTTATAGATAGTAGTTCATAGAAGGATATAAAGAAACGGTAGAAGAAACTGCTGAGAGCAATTTACCTGTGCAATCTAATCTTTTAAATATAAAATCTTCAGCTTCTACCCATGGTGAAGTACCTGTTGTGGTTCCTGGGTAAGCATTGTTAAAAATTTCTCAAGATATGGCCTAGATTATATAAGGAATGACTACACCTAATGCTCTTATTAAAGTAATTAGAAAACATAGAGCTAAAGAGTTCATAAGTACCACTTTAGAGGAGTCTAAGAAGATAAAGTTTTGGCTCGAGAAAGTAAAATGAGTGTTTAATGAAATCTAAGGTCCAGATAGTTAGTAGGTAACTTTTGTTGTTTCTTTTCTTTAAAGAGCAATATGTGATTGGTGTAAATTAGTGCTTAAATAGCCTCAATTACCTTACCAACTCACTTTAGAGTTCTTTAAAAATATTTTCAAAGAAAGTACGTTACTAAATCCTACAAAGAGGCAAAGTAAAGGAAAATTTTGAATTTGAAGCAAAAGGGTATGACAATGGTTGAATATGAAAAAGACTTTAGTAGTTTGACTATGTATGCACCAGGATCAATGTTGACTAAAGTTTTTAAATGCAAAAAATTTGAAGATGACTTGAATGAATGAATGAAAGAATGCATGATTAGAGCTACACCCGTACAACCTGTGAATTATGATAAAATTGTTCAAGTAGATATTCGAGTAGTAAACTTTGAGCAAGCTATGAAAAAAAGAGAGCAAAAAAAGAAGTTTTTCTAGAGGTCACTATTCAATAGGAAAGAGACCTAGAGATCCATAAAGAAATCAACAGGCTGAGTCAATTAATAGTCCTACCAGTAGGGGTAGATAATAGGGATCTTTTATAGCATCCAGATTCTATAGGGAGGCACCAACTGTATAGAGTAAAGAACTGCCACTATAGTGTTCATACTGTGCTATGAGACATTAGGGTACATGTAGAATGCTAACAGGTGCTTGCTTTAGATGTATCGATACCAATCACTTAATGGCTACTTATTTGATGAAGCAAGAACAAGGGTCCATACTGCTCGGGTAGTATGGGAGCTTATAACGCACCTCCAACATTTAGAGCATGTGGTAGAGGATGAGGTGGATCCGCTAATTTAGATCTCAATATAGAAATGTATCTAAGACATTTGATCCACTTATGGCTACTACAGCTCTTGTTCGGGCATATGCAATGAAGGCTGGCAAAGATTAGGATGCCCCAGAAGTAATAGTAGGTATTTTCTCTTTCTTTGATACTGATGCAAGTGCACTTATTGATTTAAGCTCTACACATTCATACATTTGCACGAAGGATATGGGTAGAAACATGTCATCTATGGACCTATTATATTTTGACATATGGGTAACTAGTCCTTTGGGCAATAGTGTTTCTATTAATAAGTGTGTAGAAATTGTCCCATCACAATATAAGGGAAAGAATTTTGGATGACCTAATTGAGCTACCATTTTACGCATTTGATATGATATTAAGTATGGATTGGTTGACTAACTTTTGAGTAGTATTGAATTGTGGGTTAATAACAGTAGTTCCTAAAAGTTTTTACGATAAAGAAATAGTGGTATAAGGTATTCGGTCCAAACCTCTAATAAATTTCATATCAACTATGCAAGCTGGACATTTTCTTAGGAAGGGGTGTACAACATTCCTAGCTTTGGTTCTTTATTTAGAAAGGGAGAAACTAAATTTCATGATATACTAGTGGTTATTGAAATTCTTGATTTATTTCTATAAGAGTTACCTAGTCATCCACAGGAAAAAGAGGTGGAGTCATCCATAGAAATTTTACTTGGTACAACTATCACCATTAAAGCACAATATAAAATTGTTAAATAAAAATTAAATGAATTAAAAGTTCAATTTCAAGAACTACTAGACAAAGTCTTCATTAGACCTAATGTATCACCATAGGCACACCAGTTTTATTTGTCAAAAATAAAGTAGGCACCTTAAGAACGTGTATAGACTATAGGTAGCTTAATAAATTAATAGTAAATAACAAATATCCATTTTTGTAAATACAATATTTGTTTGATTAATTGAGGGTACTGGCATGTTTCAAAATTTACTTACGATTAGGATATTATCAACTCCAAGTGAAGGATGAGGAGATTTTGAAAGTTTCTTTTAAAATCTGATATGGCTATAATGAATTATTTGTTATGTCTTTTGGGTTAACTAATACACTAGTAACTTTCATGGATCTAATGAAAAAGGTGTTTAAACCCTATCTAGACCAATTTATGGTGGTTTTTATTAATGATATACTAGTGTATTCTAGAAATGAGTTAGAGCATGCAAAACAACTAAGAATTGTGCTATAAACTTTGTAGGAGAGGTTTTTGTATTCCAAATTAAGTAAATGTGATTTCTGGTTTAAAAAATTCTCTTTTCTTGGGCATGTTTTTTTCATTAAAAGGTATTAGAGTAGATCTTAGTAGTGTATATGTTGAAATTAGTTAGATATAGAAATATACATATGAAATGTTTATTCTTAACCATGGGATTTATGCATTAGTGCATAATATGCACATTTCCTATATTCCTCTGTAATGGATATAAAGGATAGGAAATCAATTTATGTGTATTATTGATATGCTATGCATGATAAGAGGAGAAAGGCACTTAGAAGAAACATTACAAGCTAGACTTTCTTAATACGGAAATGAGAGTGTTTACAATAGGCATATTGTTAAAATGGTTTTTTCTATAATCATTTTGATTCCAGTATTCTACCAATAGTGTATCTAATTGGAAGAGCTATGTGGCCTTTATTGTTGTGTTTGCGAGTCTGTGGATGACATAGTGAAGGATAATGTACCTTGTGGTACCAAGCTATTGTGCAAACAAATTAAAAAAGGTTCCATTGCAAACAAATAAAATAAAAAAAGTAAAGTTCATGAGTTAAAAATAAAAAAGGCAACCTTACTAAAATTACGCAGCCTCTAGAGTGAAAACCAGAAAAGGCCTAGGTAAAAATTAGGGGTGAGAGAAAATGTTCAATCAAGAAAACCTACAGGGATGATTAATCATAGGAGTCGAATGTACATAAGGTGTTCTCCCAAGATTAAATAAAACCTATGTCTTTGCATTACATGTTTGGCTATACTTATTATTGTTGCCACGAGATGCATATAGATAAGGATGCATGCATAAGCTAAACATAAATGTATGATTAACGAGCCAAGAGAAACTTATGGCATGTGTAAGGACACATGTTAAAGCTGATTGTATACATGCCGCCTTAAAAGACAACATAAAATTAAAAATAAAAAAGGAAAGGCCATTAAAGATGAAAATCGTAATTGGTTCTATAAGAAAAACTTAAGCCAAAATGGTAGAATGAAAACCTAAAAATAAGTAATATGTTCAAAAAAAATGATGGCGATGAATAAAAATCCACTGGAATGGGTTAGGTCAATTTAAGGCAAAATTTAGGCATACGGTTATACAAAAATCCCTAACGGGATGCATTTCCTACCAAGAAAAGCTAGTGTGAAAAATCACAAGGGGCACATTATCTTTAAATAATGACTATAGGCATCTGAAGACATAAGGAGTTTATAGCAAGGAGAAGGTCTATAATAATTTAAATTTATATAGAACATAAGGGGGCAATAGGATTTTTTAGAGGGCATTAGATGGTAGGAGTAATCTAGGGAGGATCAAATTATCTTTTGTTGAAGTAGGATAGCAGTAGAGTAACCCTCTGAAAACCATAGGAGAGCTTAGATGAAAGGAAAGAGAACAACAATTGAGTTATTCCCTTAACAAACCCCTAAACTACTTGGAATGTGGTATATGTACCTTTTGCATTCACACATATCATTCTTTACATGCATGCCTCACGTACAATGGGTCTTCATGTGCTTGTATCAAATATAATCTCTATATGTACATAATATTTTTCCATATAATTGCATACAATTTATGTATATATGTTACTTTACATAATCCTAAAAAAATAGTAAAAGAAAGAGACAATTCTAAACAGGCTTTAAATGCAAAAGTAGGTTAAGGGACAACTCTAGCTCAACATTACTGTGCAACAATGATGGACAACAAGATCAAGAAAGAATTAGTGATAACCATGTTAGTGTAAGCCCTAGCCCCAATACATTGTAATAAAACACTTTAGTTAATAAATGAGGCATTTGTTTTATCTATTGTATTTATAAGCCCCAATATCCTACTATAGATATTATCCTTGAGAAGAAAATCTTTCCTTGCAATCTACGCAGATAAAACACTCGTGCTAAGCTATAAACTTAGTGGGGATCAAAAACATGAGGACGGCCTCTTTGTAGGTTGTCAAAATGAAAACACATACAAGCATATTTATAAGCATATAAACCAATCATTTATACCATATTTGCTATAATCTCCAAGTAATATATTACCTTTTTGTTATACTTATAATCAATACCAAGTGCCTATTAGTCTTTCACTTGTTTAAAGCTTTAGTTTTATATAAATATTCATAAGACACTTATAATTTTATTCACTAAGTTCATTTTTTTTACTTATATAAGTTACTCTTATCCAATCTCTTTGACTTATCAATCTTTCTTGAATACATGTAATAACAATCTTATATTCATTCAAAGACCAAGTTTTAAATCATATTACTTTGTGTTAATTAAATCTTAGTCCCTTTGTATAGATAAATACTAATAATTACATGTCACATAATTATAGACCACACATCCTATGTATCCAATTCAAGTATTAGCTCTTTATATCCTTGTCATTTATAACATGCCATTCTTTTATTTTGTTCATAATTAGATACCATTCCGTTTTGCTATCACATTGACAAATTAATTTACTTTTAACTCATGCATAATTACATAGCCATGTCTATGCATGCATAATCCATTATTCCAATATAAATGAAGTCATACGCATCATTAGAAGCTTAAGCATGGATCAAATAGCTATAGAAATACAAATTAATCGATATAACAATTTTAAGTCATCACATTGCTCAAGCACAACAACATATATATTGGATTCCTAAGTATGAAGAAAACACTAGAATCACATTAGTAATTTCAATCATACAATAATAGAATACCCTTTTCCCTCTATATCATATTTTCCCATATACTACACATTGATGCAAATGTGAATGGTATATAAGTAAAATCAAGCAAAACATATGGCCATAAGATCATATCTTCACCAATATAAATAGTAATATATCATATATGATGTGTTAGTTCATATGTATAATCTATATGTCTAAGATGCTCATGTGATATTACAATGTTAATTACATAATTATGATGTAACCACCTTTTCAATACATGTTTTCCATATACAAATTACGAATTTCATATAAAAATAATATGAAGGTCAATTTAAGATCAATCATGTCTCCTTCATCTTTTAGTTTAATGTAATGCTTTTCTTACTTGAATTAGGCCTGAACTTTTCTAAAAAAAGTGGATAACAAGTTATATGGTAGTACACAAAGGTATGAAAAAGATACTTGAAGGTATTAAACGGTAGCCCCTTACGGGGACAAAACTATACGATGCACCAATTAAGTGGACTCAAATGGAGTCAGCTAATGACCCAAAAAGGATCGAATTGCACTGTATAAAGACCCAAATATGGTCGATGGTAGCCCTATAAAGGCAATGCTAGCAGCTATAAAAATTACCCTTATAGGCATGCCTATCTATCCACAATCTAGACATAGATACAAGCAAATAATTTTCTTTGCTTTAACATTCTTTACTGTGTTCTATCATATTCATATATGTACATGTATACTTATGTATATCTATGTACATGATAATCATATTTACATATATTCATGTTCAAGTATAAACTTTATGTAATTATCATATCATGTACACCTTATGGGTAATATTTTACTATAATTGAGATTTGTTTGAAAACATGTAACTCTTCTACGTATGTATGATAATGACACTTATCACCATGCTATATTGAATTCCTTTAATCATACGCTATGTGTGTACATGTTTGTAACATATTCACCTTTGAAGTATGCCATACAATTAAGACTATTTAACAACATGTTTGCACGTTTAAGTACGCACACATATACTTTATTATTATCCTCATATATTGTTCCCATCGCAACTATAATTGTATGAACACATTGCATGTGCACCATATTGTTTATCCATTACACTTTTATTCCTTCATATATATGTATACACACACACACACACACACAAATTTATTACAACCATGCAATCATATAATTATACTATACTTGTAAACATATAATTCTATAGTATCATAAAATCCTAATACAACACAATGGCATAGGCATTCAAACAATCATATTATATTTCATATAGACAATCAAGGTCAATATGAGTAACTATAAATAAGCATATATCCTTGTAATCATATATTTTAGCATGGTAACATATAGCCATGACATATATTCATAACATATAAGTATGTTTTTGTTATTTCAATTAGATAAATTTTAACATACCTATTCTCATAATTGCCATATACATGCTTCATCAACTATTCATATCTATTGCTTTGCAGTATAATAATCATCATATGACCTTGAGCATACATCTCTTTATTTGTTATTTCTACATTTTAAAATGCTTTAAAGATATTTAAGGAGGCTTAGGTAGACTTTGGTAACAATTTGGAACATTTAAATGAATTATAAATGAAATACGAATGGTTCACAGTCATTACCAAATATATACTAATCGTGACATAGGTGCACTTTAGGTTTTGGATAGACCTCACGATCATTAGCAAATTGATACTGATCGTGACATACATTCTATGTATAGGTAGATTTACTATTTCATCTTTTTTATGATTTCAAACCTTTTCAGCATCATTTTTACGCCAAGTGGACTTTTACAATATTATTTCTCTATGTTTTCTTTTTTTAGAACACTAAAACTGATCCCATTATCAGGTCTAAAACTCAAGATATCATCAAGACATGGAAGACTATTCCTAATGAAAAGATCACAGACAATTTTGACTTTAAAGATAAATTTAACATGTTTATAGGCAGATTAAAACTTTGAGTTCTAAAACTCAAGATATACTTGAAATATAGAAACTGGTTCCTAATGAACCAACCCAGATTTCTAATTCCAAAGTCTTCAACAAATAACAACATGCAAGACATAATGCTTTAGATTTTACCATAAAACTATATTTTTAACTCAAAATACATTCCATTACACATTTTATCCACATTTCCTCAAATTAATCTCAAATGAAAGATGAGTAAAATTCACTAACCTTTAATGGAACACCAAATCATCCATGAAGACTTATTTCTCTTGACTTCTTCTTCTTTCTCTTTGCTTACTATGGCATTTCTTGAAGATTCCTCATCACCAACACTTACATGCAACTTCCAGCAACTCAAGAGTGTTCTAATAAGATAAGAGGCTAAATTTATCATATGAAATAAGAGAGGGATTAATGGATTTTCAAGAGAGAGAAGATGGATTATAATTTTTAGTGAGGGAGAGGATGAAAATTTGCATTTCTTTCTCCTTTTCCTTACAAATTTCATCCTCCTCATCTCAAGAACTAAGAAAATGTTTTCTCTCTCCAACATGCATGGGTTCCAGCACTTAAATAGAAAGGCAAACTATCCTTATGCTACCTCTTCTATTTACATGTTAAAAATGGGTCCTCACTTGTTTCTTTCTTACAAATTTGACCCCCAATAGTGCTCTCTTTCCTTTAATTTCACCTAAACTTCCTTTATTTTATTGATTTGACCCACTAATACTTTATTTTATTAAAATTGACTACTACACTATAATTCCATTTTCAATTGAACACTTGTATACAAAAATTTTAATTGACTCTCTAACCTTTTGCCACCTAAGACCATTAATTCCCAAGGTCTTAACTTATAATAATTCCCCTAATTAAGTTTGATGAGACATTAATAACATGAAATGCCCTTGAATTCCACTAGGGCCTATTTTGGGTACTTACATAATCTATCTTAGACGTTTTCACATGAAATTGTGGTTTCTAAGTCTAGTTTATGACCTAACTTGAATTACATAATTTGGAGTTCCCAAACTCTAGATATATGCAAAATACTTTGGATAGGTTTAGTAAACCTAAGGATAGATTTCTTCCAATAAGAGAATATTTATGTACCCTTTCATTAATCCTGTAAAATTAACATTTATAATCACTATATAAAGGTAACCACCAATAAAAATTGCAAGAAGTTCCTATGCCTTTGGTGCCCTATAAAATCTCTTCACTTCTTTGACAACATTTTGTCCTCTTAGCTTGCTTAAATCTTCTTCAATACTAAATATTTTACACTTTACATGTAAATACCCACTCTTTATTCTTAGCTTAATTTTTGATACTACGAATTAAGAAGAAGAATAAGAAGAAGAAGAAGAAGAAGAAGACAAAGTAAAAAAAAGAGGGAAAATCAACCTTATGCATCCTTAAGCTTCCATTTTTTAATTGCCTTCAACACCTTCCTTGCTTCATCCACATGAGAAGGAACTCTGAGAGAGAGAGGAATGGTAAAAAAAATAAAATAAAAGGAAGAAATTTTAAAGAGAGTGAGTCTCTATGACTAGCTGCCTCCCCTTCTTCTAAACTCTAACTTTTACTTTATTCTAAAAGGTCAAATGCCACTTTTTTATTGGCCCACTTGTGCCCTTTAGAAGAAATTCAATTATGATCCCCTAAAATTTTTATTTTCCTAATCTTTTCTCTCACTTATAATTCAATTTAATTAAACTTTTTTTCACCACTTCATAATCATACACATACATATTAAATTGCCAAATTACCTAATTGACCCTACCTTTCCATATAATACCCTATATATTATCTTTTTTATATCTTTGTGGCTTCTAATGTACCCTATACATACCCAATTGCCACTACGGTATATGTTGGAGCCTTAGAGATACTTTGAATGGTTTTATGTTCACTAAGAGACTTTGAATGGTTTTATGCTCACTAAGAGACTTTGAATGATTTTACTCTCACGAAGAGACTTTGAATTGTTTTATGCTTACTAAGAGACTTTGAATGGTTTTATGCTTATGAAGAGACTTTGATTTTTGAGAATTTGTGCTCACGGGTACACTTTGAAGATTTTGATGAGTTATGCTCATAGGGAGACTTTGATGTTTTTGATGACTTATGTTTACAAGTAGACTTTGATGTTTTAGGTTTTAATGTTCATAAAGAAACTCTAATTAATGTAGAAATAGTGGAGATGTATATAATTAATGGTTACAGATATGAATTTTGAGGACAAAATTCTTTTAGGGAAAGAGAATTATAAGGACTCAAAATCAGCCCTAGTAGAATTCAAGGGCATTATCATGTTATTAATGTCTAATCAAACTTAATTAGAGGAATTATTATATGTTAAGACCTTGGGGATTAATGGTCTTAGGTGGCAAATGGTTAGAGAGTTAATTAAAATTTTTGTATACAAGTGTGCAATTGAAAAGGAAATTATAGTTGAGTGGCCAATTGTAATAAAATTAAGTATTAGTGGGTCAAATTAATAAAATAAAGGAAGCTTGGATACCATTAAAGGAAAGAAAGTATTATTGGGGTCAAATTTGAAAAAAAGAAACAAGTAGGGACCCATTTTTAACATAGAAATAGATGAGGGAGTGTAAGGATAGTTTACCCTTCTATTTAAGTGCTAGAACCATTGCATATTGGATAAAGAATATTTTATTGGTTCTTAAGATGTACAAGATGAAATTTGCTCATCTTTCATGTGATATTAATTTGAGGAAGTGTGGATAAAATGTGAAATGGATTGTGGTTTGAGTTGAAAATATAGTTTTGAGGTGAAATCTAAAGGATTATGTGTTGCATGTTGTTATTTGTTGGAGATTTAGGAAGTAGAAATCTAGGTTGGTTCATTAGGAACCAGTTTCTATATTTTAAGTATATCTTGAGTTTTATAACTCTAATTTTTGTAATTCTAGTTTCTAGGTTCACCTAAGATATAGGCCTATAATTTTTTAGAAGAAACATTTATTTGATTCGGCCTTTAAGTCTACTTAATTTTAAGTTGAAATAGGATGTGAGTTGCTATCTGAATTCAATGAGTAGATGTCAATATTTTACACATAAAATTTACTAGATAAGTCTAAATGTTATGATAGAAAATTATAGATAAACTAGGCTTCCATACCTATAGTTTCTATGAAGAACTCAATGTTTAAATCTTCTTCTAAACATGTCAAATTTAGCTTTGAAAATGAAACTATCTGTGATCCTATCATTAGAAATAGCCTTCAGTGTTTTGATGATATATTGAGTTTTATAGATGATAATGGGATGATATTTAGTCTTATAGAAACTAAAAACATATAGGAATAAATTTGTAGAAGGCCACTTAGACGAAAAATGATGTTTAGAAAGTCTAAAATCATAAACAAGATGAAATAGTAAATCTGCCTATACACTGAATGTATGTCATTGTCAGTACCAATTTGGTAATGACCATGAGATTAATCCAGAACATAAAGTGCACTTATGTCATAGTCAGTACACATATGCTAATGATCTTTACCCTTCCTTATTTCATTTATAATTGATTCAAAGGTTATAAATTGTTACCAAAGTCTACCTAAACCTCCTTAAACTTCTTTAAAGCATTTTACAATGTAGAAGCAACAAATAAAGAGACATATGTTCAAGGTTATATGATGATTACTATATTGAAAAGAAATAGGTATAAAATGTTGATGAAGCATGTATATGGGAATTACAAGAATTGGTATGTTATTATTTATCTAATTGAAATAACATGAACATGCGTACATGTTTTGATTATATGTCATGCCTATATGTTATCAAGCCAAAAATAGATGACTACAAGGATATATGCTCATTAACAATTACTCATAATGACCTTGATTGTCTACATCAAATAGAATATGATTGCTTAAATGCCTATGCCATTGTGTTGTATTATGACTATACATACATATTAATGATTGGAAGTGTAATGGATAAATGATATGACGCACATCCAATGTGTTCATAGAGTTATAGTTGCGATGAGGATAATATATAAGGATAATAATAAAGTATGTGTATGCATACATGAACACACAAACATGTTGTTAAAGGAATTCAATATAACATGGTGATAAACATCATTATCATACATATGTAATAGGATTACACGTTTTCAAACAAGTTTCAAGTATATTAAAATATTACCCACAAGGTGTACATGATATGACAGTTATAGGAAGTTTATATAAGAACATGAATATATGTATAAATGATTATCCTATACATAGATATACATGTAAATATATGTATATGATTGAACATGGTAAAGAAAGTAAAAGCAAAGACAATTATTTGCCTACATTTGTGTCTACATTATGGCTAAATAGCATGTCTATAAGGGTAATTTTTGAAACTACTACCGTTGTCTTGTATGGGGCTACAGTCAAATAAATTTTGGTCTTTATATAATCTAGTTCAATCCCATTTAGGTCATTAATCGACTCTATTTTGGTTCGTTTTACTGGTCCACCATACAGTTTCATCCCCATAAAGGGCTACCGTTTAATACCTTCAGGTATCTTTTTTGTAACTTTGGGTACTACAGTATAACCCATTATCCACTTCTTTAGAAAGGTGCAAGCCTAATTCTTGTAAGAAAAGCATTATATTAAACTAAGAGATGAAGAAGACATGGTTGATCTTAAATTGACCTTCATATTATTATTATATGAAATTCCAAATTTGTGTATGGAAAACATGTAATGAAAATGTGGTTACATCATAATTATATAATCAGCATTGTGATATCACATGAACATGTTATACATATAGATTATGCATATGAACTAGCACATCACAAATGATTTATTACTATTTATATTGGTGAAGACATGATCTTGTGGTCATATGTTTTGCTTGATTTTTCATATATAGCATTCAAATTTGCATTAATGTGTAGTATTTGTGAAAATATGATATAGAGGAAAAAGTGTATTTTATTATTGTATGAATGAAATTATTGATATGAATCCAAGGTGTTCTTCGAACTTAGGAATCCAAGATATATGTTGTTATACTTGATCAATGTGATGACTTACAATTGTTATATTGATTAATTTGTATTTTTATATCTATTTAATCCTTGCTTAAACTTTTAATTAATGATGTGTATGACTTCGTTCATCTTGGAATAATAGATTATGAATATATAAGCATGGGTATGTGATATATGCATGAGTGAGAAGTAAATTAATTTGTCAATGTGATGTAAATTAATTTTTCAATGTGATAACAAAATGGAATGGTATCTAATTATGAACAAAATAAAAGAATGGCATGTTATTAATGACAAGGATTTAAAGACCTAATGCTTGAATTGGATACATAGGATGTATGGCCTATAATTATATGAAGTGTAAATATTATTATTATTTGTCTATACAAAGGGACTAAGATTTGATTAACACAAAGTTATATGATTTATAACTTGGTCTTTTAATAAATCTAAGATTTTTAATACATGTATTCAAGAAAGAATGATATGAATCATAAGTTAAAGTCATTGGATACGAGTAACTTATATGGGTCAAGAAAATGAACTTAATGAATAAAATTTTTAGTGTCTTATGAAAATTTCTATGAAGCTAAAGTGTTAAATAAGTTAAAGACTCATAGGCACTTTGTATTGGTCATAAGTATAACAAAAATGTAATATATTACCTTAAGATTGTAGTAAATATGGTATAAATGATTGGTTTATATGCTTATAAATATGCTTGTATGAGTTTGTATTTTGATAACCTACAAAAAGGGCGTCCTTATGTTTTTGATCTTCACAAAGCTTTATAGCTTAGCGCGGGTGTTTTATCTGTGTAGGTTGTAAGGAAGGATTTTCTGCTTAGGGATAATATGTACTGTAGGACAGCTAACATAAGTCAGAGAGATAGAGACAGAAAGTACAAGAATTTTATTTGGATTCTTTGGGTTAAAAAGTTTTAATGGAATTGGAAATTATGTATGTATAGATGCCCAATAATTGTATTTTATAATGTGTAAAAAGACTTTAAAAGTATATAGAAAAGTTCTAATAGTATAATACTTATGTTTGATTGAGTTTTATATTAAAATCTCTGTATAATATTGTTATGGCATAATAGTATGGAAAAGCGTGTTTAATATTATAGAAGAGTAATAAAGCTAAGTATAGGTTAAGGGGTGCTACAGATTATGCATCTAACATTGTCAAAATCAAACTTGAATTGTGAGGTCATCTGCTGCCCTTTCATTAGGATTAGTCTCCAGAAATTTATGGATATATTGAGATTTTGAAATGATAATGAGACAATTTTTAATGATTTAAAAAATAGAAACATATGGGAATGACTTTGTAGGAGACCATTTTGTCTGAATCTAGCTTAAACTTTGTCAAAAATGCAAAACAATATATACTAGAGAAGTTGTCCTATCACAAGTAATCCCATAAGTCAAGACTCATCCCTTCTATCATGACTCATCCCATAAGTCATGACTCATCCCCTCTGTCATGACTCATCCCAAATATCACGACTCACCCTAAGTGTCACAACTCATCCCCTTTGTCATGACCCATCCCAAGTGTCACGAGTCATCCTAGGTGTCGCAAGTCGTCCCAGGTATCATGAGTCATCCTAGTTCTATCTCTGTCATGATTTGTCCCATGTGGCATGACTCATCCCTCTTGTCTTCTCTTCTTTCAATTCTTTCCTTGATGACATTAATGATTTTTTTTATCAATTTAATAATGAACAATTAACTTATAATATGATATAAATACATAGAGGAATGGAAGTACCCTAATGTAAAACTAATTATGAAATTATCAGAATATGACTAAAAAGCAAACACGTGAATATGTGTATTGATTATTGTTTGTGTGATGTAACATGAAAGTGATTACATGTTTGTCTTTTCAGTTATCATGTTAGAGTATAATGTTACAGTGTTATATATGTGTACACATGAATATGTAGGACTAATGATACTCTAATTAGGTAAATTATACCTTTATGGATGTACATGGATGTTTATATTTTCAAGAATATGCATTTATGTTCCAACTACATTTTTGTAATCATGGATGGATACTAATGTGGGTATACATACATACATACATACATACATACATACATACATACATACATACATATATACATACATACATACATACATACATACATATTGTGATGTATTGGACATGATGTATTATTCTTAGATATAAGAATGAATAGGATTTGTACAAAATGAATCATAAATATATATACGTGCATTCATACATATGCATAATAGTTTCTATATGGATGTAAGCCTTATGAAAACATCATATAATTATGGAAATGATTATACATGACTATAGATGTTATAATTAGGACATGTAAACTTATATAAATGTTTATAAGCTTGTGATTATAAATTGATATTCAAAGCTATGCAATTACGATTATAAAGGATACTGGTATATGTACATTTGTATATAAAAGAAACTAGATTATGCGAACCATAAATGATTTGCAAGATTTTTATGTCTAATTATTAATGCTATGCATGAATGAAATATGTAACAAGATTATAACACTATACAGAAATGTATGAACATATACATTATCCTATGCTCATAGATATGTTTTGGAATCGAGTTAAATACATATAAGATAGGGAGGAGAAAAGTAATGACAGTTCAAGTAAAGAATTACAGTTGCCTACATCTGTGTCTAGGCTATAGATAGATAGGCATGCCTATAAGGGTATATTGCAGTTGCCCCATGCCTGACCCTATTTATGTCCCTATGCCTCGACCCCATTTGGGTTACTTACCGACCACGTTTGGGTCCACTTGACCGATCAACGATATAGATTTGGCCCCATTCGGGTCTATAGTTTGATACCTTTGGGTATCCTTTCATACCTTTCGTTGCCCTAGTATCGCCTATATCCATACTCTCAAAGAAAGGTGCAAGCTTATTACAGGATACAAGTAACGTATTGTGAAAAAAATAATTTAACAGGAATGATATGATATACCATGATCTGATCCAAATATTGTTTTACTTAATCAATATATATATAACATATGGAGAGCATGAGATTGAATATAGTTATGTTTTAACATGAAGTATATAATACTATAGTAACTCTTGCATATAATAGTAATGATTGCAAATACCTAATGTTTTCGTCACTTAAGACTATTTTATTTACACATATATTTACATGCACAGGTTAGTGCACATAATTTAGTTAATGATTTTCATTGATAACATTATAAACCTATAACCTTTATAATAAGTCTTGTATTGTTGATATGCAAATTTTATGTTGTGGCTCAAGATTGCATTTGACTAATAATATGCATATGTGTGTGAGTTATCGATGAATCCTATGAGAGGTCATCTTTACAATATTTATTTATTCCCTACTAAGCTAGTATGCTTAGCACGGGTGTATATGCATATAGGTACTTAAAGCTAGAATTCTTCCTGAAGGAACAAGATTTTTCTACAACAAGGCCAATATTAGAGATAGGAAGAGACTAAGTATAAAGTTATATTTTGTTTTTTCTTTGTAATTATCATATTATACTAAGTATAATGTAGTATACAGAACATGATAAGAGCCAATGTAAAGTAACCTAAAGCTTTCTTTTTATAAGCTCTCACTATGTGTCAATGTATGTATACAAATAAACATTATAAATTATCATGGAAATTGTGCAAATGGTTATCATTTGTTCAATTTTATACAAGATAGTATATATAATGATAGGTAACAGGAGAATTTAGGGTAGTCTTTATGGTATATTTCAGAGCATAAAACCATTCGAAGTCCCTTCATGAGCTCAAAATCATTCAAAGACTCCTCATGAGCATAAAAGCAATCAAAGTCTCTTTGGAGCATGGAATCATCTTAGGAGGCATTCCAACTCAGATAGTTAAAGAAAAGGGTTAACGCATCGATAAGTTAATGATGAACTGCTTACTTCAACAATCGTCACTCAACTAGAGAATTCGCTACTTCAAGTATGTGTCTTTTTCCTTCTACTTTGAATTTTTTCTTACTTAGAAAATATTGCACTAAGTTCCCTAACATTGGGCCAACTATGGATAGTAGATCCTAAGGCAGCCTAGATTCAAGTAACATGATGATGTAGAAATATTCATATTTTGATTGAAAGGAACAAACTCTGAGTTCCGTCAATGATTTTCAAAGTTTTCTAAAATGATTTTTGTTAGTTCTAACTTTGGATTTCTAAGGAATGAAAATGACTTTGAAAAATCATGCATTTCGAGTCTTTTTTATAATAAACAACCATCTATCACGAAGGGATGCCTTTTGTGAGGCCCTAACATATGCCCTAGAAGAATGTGTACACACTTAAGTGGTATTAGAAGTTGAGACATGCATGATTTGTTAATAAATTGTACGATGTGACCTAGAGGGAATCACATTAAAAGATAGGGACATTATGGTAATTTTAATTTTAAGGCATGCACATGCATAATTAGAGAGACACGGCATGGGAATAAATTGAAAAGAATAAACGCAATGGGTTGTAATCAGGAAACTAAAAAAGAGTGAGGGAGCAAGATGGAATTGTCCTAATAACCATAAGTGGACTAATAGGAAGATGCCACCTTGCTCACTTTAGAAGTTACATGAAAATACATGAAAAGCCAAGAAATAAAAAAGAAGAGATGGTCAGCCACCCTAAGGTCAAAAATATAGCCAATGTCTCCAAAATTCTAGCCATTTCCACCACCAAAAATACTTCAATTTTAGCTATATATTTTAATAAGAGAGAGAATTTAGGGTTTAGAAATTCTTAAGGTAATATTTCCCTCTCTTCAACTTTTTTTGGCTCAATATATTATGAACTAAAATTGATGAAGTAAATATATGTTTATATGTGATTTTTTTATGTAGAAGGAGAATCCAATAACAAGAAAGAAAAGAAAGTTGAGAAAAGTTAAAAGGGTGCTTTTGGTTGCATCAAAGAGGTATAAGAACTCTTAATATTCTTGCATATGCTTGACTATGTAAAATGACTATAAATATTATATTGTATAAGTTAATGAGATGGAAATATTTTTGTGGTGCTTAAATGTGCATGAGAGATGAAATATAGTAACTATTCTTGAGATAGAATAGTTCTGTCATAGGATTCACTAAACCTAGCAGGATATTTTTTTAGTATAAGTTGACATATAGTGATAAAAGTTCGGTGATTCTAATTGGATCATAAAATAAACACACATATCTAAATTTCTTATACAGAAGTCAAAATCTGATTCTACCTATAAGACTATCGAATCCTAGCTTGAAATACAATAATGGCTGCTGCCCTATCATTTTGAGCTATCTGCACTATTTTATGAATATATTAATATTTAAGAGTTCAACTGTGTTATTCTTAATGATTTGGAAACTAAAGACATAGGGGAATAATTGTTTAGAAGATCACTATGCCTAGCAAGATATCAAGTTTACTATGTGAAAAACCATTTATAAGTGAAAGCAAAAAGACTGTTTGCTTAAGAACCAAGGCTTAGAATTGACTCGACTAAGCCAATAAACCAACCCATCTAGACCAAAATGTTCTAGACTAAATAGATGCAAGTGACCTGATTGAGACAACAATGTCCCAATTGGATCGCTCCCCTATTTTAGCCTATACATGACTTTTAGGCCCTAAAACACTACCAAAACTTACCCAAACCATCTTGAACTCTTCTAGAGCATTCTAAGCATGTAAATTGGGGTATAATGTGTTATGAAGTAAATGCAACACGTGATAGAATATTGAGATTTGATTATAAAATAAAGGTAAACATGAGAAACCATAGGTACATGAGTTAGTTTATGCCATTACCAGATCTACATATCAAACTGATGTATGTATACTAATGTGACTAGAAGATAAGAGTACAAATGTGATATACTTGACCATGCATAAATATATGTGAATATGTACAATTGAAGATGTTTTAATAAAATTATGCATATGTATATAAATGTTCATATTCATAATAATATGCATTCATGATCAATGCTACAATATTATGATTAGTTATATATACTTATATGTATATGAGTGTACGATGTGATGAATTGAACATGAGGAATGAGAGAATGTGAAAAAATTATTTGATGCCTACATTTAGACAGTGATTATAGATAGGCATGCTTATAAGGTACAATTGCAGCTGCCACAGATTTGAGCTTGTTTGTTCCACAGTCTATCCCCGTTTGGGACCTCAGTCTTGACCCTTTTTGGTTTTACATGTCCGATACCTTTGGGTATTCATATGATTGATATTTGCAGGTATCCACATTATTAATGCCTTCAGGTATCAATCATACCCGTTATCCACATCCAAAGAATTTAAGCTGACAATTATAGGGAATGGTAAAGAGACAAATTATATGGTAATAGTTGATATAATATATGATTGATGTTATAATATGAAACAGTTCTTGAAATGTTCATTCAAATAATTGATATAATTTCTTTGTGGTTTAATGAAAATAAATGATACTATATTTGTTCTTGGGAATGACTATTGTGAGTGGTTACTAAAAATTAATTATTCCCTACTAAGCTTTATAGCTTAGCATAGGTGTTTATCCATATTGGTGCCCAAGCTAAGACTATTCCAAAAGGATGTGATCTGTAGCAGGAAGGCCAACATAAGACATAAGAACAAGTTAGAAGCATAAGTCTTATATTTTTTTGTGTATGTATACGATATTTTGTATAAGGAAATGTTTTAATGTAAAGTTTGATGGCAAACTTAAATTTTGCAAAGTATAATAGCACTTACATTTGAAATAGAGGGTATGTAAATATTCATATGACATGTTTAATTATTAACCTTGATATTTATTCATGAGTTTATAATATGCAAAATTGATATATTTTTAAATAATGGTTGTAATGGATAGGCAATTAGGTTATGTTCATTAACAGTATGCTATGTGAGGTAATAGAAAAAGTCACTTAAAAGGAGCATTACATTTTTTTTATATTAGAGCATGGTTTCAACGGTTCTAGCCAATAGAAGTTTAGGAATATGCATGTATAGATTATTATTTATGTTAGCCTAATCCAAACATCTATATTTCTTACATATAATAGATCATATAAGGATCTAAAGAAGTAGAAGAAGAAACTACTAAGAGCAATTTGCCTATGCAATCCAATCCCTTAAATCTAGAATCTTCTATCTTTATTCGAGGCAAAATACCTATTACAACTAATGGGGAAGCATTATTAAAATTTCTCAACTTATGGACCTTATTTTGTAAAGAATGACAGCACCTAAAGCTCTTATTGAAGAAGTAAGAAAACATGGAGCAGAAGAGTTCATGGGTGCCACCTTAAGGGAGTTTAAGAAAGTGGCATTTTGGCAAGAGAAAGTTAAACAAGTGTTTGATGAAACCCAATGTACAGCTAGTCAAAAGGTAACTTGTGTTGTTTCCTTACTCAAAGAGTACCATATAATTGGTGGAAGCTTGTGCTTAAGAAACCCCAATTACCTAACCCATTCACTTAGGAGTTCTTTGATAAAGAGTTTAAAAGAAAGTATGTTATTGATGCATATTAAAAAGCAAAGTTGAGGCAATTTTTAAATTTGAAACAAAAGGACATGACAATAGCTAAAAATGAAAAAGAGTTTAGCAATTTGATTATTATTTACCAAAATCGATGTTGACTGAAGTATATAAATGCCAGCAGTTTAAATATACAAAGTGAAGTATATTATAACATCCAAATTAGGTAGAAATGCACTAACAGGACAAAGTGAAGGACTGCCACCAGAGTGTTAATTTTGTGCCAGGACCAGGGTGTCTATTCATGCACAAGCTATGTAAGGCCACATTACACATTGTAATTTACTACTTAAGGAACCACAAGTGATGGTGAGAAATCCCCATCATTCAAAAATTATCCTCTACTTACTACATAATGTTAGGATCTATCATCTCCTTTAGAAATAACTACCTATAAGGTTTAATATACAAAGACTTGACGAGTGATTTTATTATTTTGTTTGGGTACAAGTTATAGGTGACTAGCCCACAGTTAATCAGAGCTTGGCTAAAGCATTTAAAGTTTCACCTAATCTCTAAGCCTTATACCAAAAGCATGTGACTTTTATCAGGAATTGAAGTTCAACTTCTTCTAAAAACACTGTTCTCATTTCACATAGCAAAGAGGATAGCATGGCTTAATTTGAAGCTTTAATGGTTGCTTTAAAGCCTCAAAATGCATGTGATAACCTCTCAACAAAAACCTTGCAGGTCTGCACCCTTTCAAAGGGGAATTTCTTCACCTTTCTACCTTTTCCTTTGACTACTCTTTTTGCTAGAGGAAGACTTATGGCATCAAGCATGTTCCTTCTTTTTCCTTTCCTTTTCTTCTTCTTTTGTTGGCTTGGAATTAGGCACAATAATAGAATCCATGTCTAGACACCCAATTGTGCTTCAATAAACCTAGCCATTTTCTTAAGGACCTAATTGTTTGAAGGATTTAGATTTTACCCATCCTGGGGTGGTAGGAACAAAACTTTAACCCTTATAAAACCATCAGGTGTACTTCCTTATGACATGTACTCCTTAGATCAGAGTAGTATATACCCATGGCAAGTCAAAAGAACCTTTTAACATATAAAGTGCCAAGCCATTCATGTGAGCTACATGGATGCCATTATGTGTTTCTTCTATAATGTTCATAGTTTCCTTCTCATTTGTGTTCCCAAATATATGCCATTAGGCTACCCCTACACAAAACCCTATCAATACTGATAAACTAGGCAAAGAGCTTATAGATCCTTTTTTGGTCTCTTCCAAAGACATTTCTCTAAATATGTTAGTTTCTTTTAAACAAGTTTGAGTGTTACAGCACCATGGTTTCTCCTCAACAATCTAAACATGTATCAGCTGCATGACTTTAAAACATAATCTGTCTAAACTAATTAGCTTCACAATAACCCTGGCTAAAACGTGCTGCACAACAATCAAGGTTATCAAAGTGCTAGCCAATAAATTTTTATTCCTAGGCATCAGACCTAAAAGGCCAACCGCTTGTTTAGTCTTTTTAAGCACCTCTTGCAAGATAGTAGGTAGTTCATCCTAATGGAGCACTCATCATGAGCCTAGCAACTTCTAGCAATTAGTCTCTAGACACTTCTACTATCTTTGCCTATAAGGCTAAAAGTACTTCTAACCTATATATACAGGCTTCATGTATGAACACACTATTGATTACTTCAGATAGTTTTCAACATCAAATGAAATAAAGATTACCCTCAACTTTGCTAAAGTATACAGGGTGTCGCTATTATTGCCTTTGAATTAAACCCACCCTAACTTGTGTCTCTATGCATGCAATAGGTTTCTCTTAATAGGTTAATCATATGTTTATGCCTAACTAATGCATGCATTTCTTTTTACATGTGAAGAGTAGGGGTCCTAGTGCTGAAGATCTAGCCTTTAAGAAGATGGAGGAGAAAGTGGAAGTTATATATAGGTTGCTATCAGCTGGTAAAGGAGTAAATCCTAAAGATAGGGACTTAGATAGGGATAAGCCAATGCCCTAAAGGTTTAAAATGCTTGATCTGCCAAGGTTCGATGGTACATCAGATCCTTCAGCCTATGTGAAGTAGTATATAATGATCATGAAGGGGACCACACTTACTCAGAAGCAAAAGGTAGAGTATTTTTGTTTGAGTTTAATAAAGCCTACGATTAATTATTATCATAGGCTAGATAGGCGTACCAAGGAGGATAGGGATCTGTTGACTAAGGAGTTCCTTAAACAATATGATTATAGCACTAGAATAGAGGTCACTCTAAAAAATCCTAAGCTACTTTAGTAGAAGCATGATGAATCCTTCCTTGAGTACCTCACTAGGTAGAGTAATAGGATAATGGAGATAAAGAGAAAGCCTGACATAAGTGATCAAATCAGGTTATTTATAAAAAATACAAGCCCATATCTGAGGGATGGCTTGAAAATAAAGGGTCTAAAGGACTGGGAGTAATTGAAAGTGTGAGACCCCTAACATGACCCTAGTTAGTAATGCATGGTTTTTAATAGGTTATAATTAAATAGAGGTTAACTTTAAAATATGAATTTCACATAAGGTGTAGGACAAGCGATAAATTCATTATTTTATAGTAATTGCATGAAAGTGAAAATTTAAAATTCTAGTTTAATAATATTTAAGGGTTTAATTGAATCTTGTAGTATTAATTGTGGGGTAAATTTGTATATATGGCATCTTAAGGGTTAACTAAAGGTATAAATTAAGAGGTTAACTTAAGAGAAGGAATAAATAGCAAGGTCATTTTATAACATGCAAAAAGGTGATAGGCTTTAGTGAGACATGGAAAAAGAGAAGGGATCGAAGAGGGAATTTTCCCTTACCTTTATAAGAAGTCATCATTAGGTTAAGAGAGCGAGAGTGGGATGGCTAAGGCTTGAAGAATTGTATAAATTTCTCTCTCATTTCATCCCATTCCTCCATTGTTAAACATCTAAGTAAAATCCTTAGAGAAAACAATGCGTGTAGAAATTAATCAAGGGAAATTTGTGAGACATGACGGAATTTTATTGTCCGTCGGCAATTGTACCGACGGAAATAATTATTTCGTAGGCAAATTTTCGACGGAATTATAAATTCTTAGGCAAAATTTAACGATGGTAAGTATATTTTCGTCGGTAAATTTGCCTACTGCTAAAAAAATTTACGACGAAATTAACCGTCACTAAAAATATTATATATTTTAAAGAAAATATTCTAATTAGCAGGTAATCGGAATTTATAAAGAAATTGAGCAAAACCAAATAAACCTATAATTAACAAACATATAATTCTAGCCAAACAAAGTGAAAATTTAATTTCTTTCACATAGTTCATAAAACATTAATAGCAAAATAAAAAAACCCATGAACCATAACAGAAACTAGAACATAACCCATTAACAAGTACTGGGTATTTTAAATCAAAAAATAAAGAGAAGAACGAATGACTAACGTTGAATCCAAAGCAGTGGATGAATCCCTGCCTCTTCCCTATAAAAATCATGATCTTCTTCAGACTTCATTACCCTGATGTCCATTTTCAAACCCCACCATCACAATAGAAAAGAAATACATGGAACTCTTGCTAAAGAAATGGAATTATATTCAACGTGAAAACTAAATAAACAAACCCACCAGTGCTTCACTGAAATCAATATAGTTGAATCTTGTGTATCCTAAAAAGAGAAACACAAAAAAAGACAATAATATTGGCATTTAAAAATAAATATACCAGTATAAGAATTCCTGTTCTATTATAAATGTAATAATGCAATTCTAGTAAAAAAAATCCAATTTATATCATTAACATTGTAATATATGAAATTTTATCATCTGCAAATCATATAAATTACATGAAAAAATAATGAAAAAGGAAAAGGGAACAGGGCAATGGATGCAATGAATATGATAAAAGCAAGCATAAAAATGAGTAAGCTTTAAGTGCTTGTTTGACACTGCACACTTGTTGTTTGTAATCTACTCCTTTTGTTTCGATTCTCTGATATAACAAGGTACCAATTGGTGAGCTGAACTAGTGGGATTTTGCTGGGATTTATGCGATCTAAATTAGTGGGTTTTGACTAGGATATATGTGCTCAGTTTTTTTTATCTCAAGGACAATAGTTGCTATGCAAATTTTGGTTTTAATTTTTACTTAGTGCTGGTGTCCTGGTTTCCAATTAAGTATAAGGCTAGGAGAAAGGGTCGAGTTGTTGTTCTGGTTTCTTTAGCAGTGATGTTTTAAGGTATATTGTTTGTGGTCATTGTGCAAGTTCATTCTTTTATGAGGATTGTTGTCCTCATAACCTTATTTTGTAATTGTTTGGGTAGTAAGTAATTCATCTTGGCTTATAAAAAAAGTGATGGAAAGGACAAATGGTTGGTTTGATACATATGAAATTGCATCACAAATAAAAAATTAAAATCTATATAAAAAACTAAAATTTATTGGTTCAAAAATTTATTGGTACAAAATTAAAATCTAGTTTGCTGATTTAAAAAAAAAGCAAAAGATTTAAACCAAAGCATCCCCTTCTTTACTAAAGAACCATAAGAAACCAGTCCTAGTCACTCCCACCAGCTAACTCTTTTTTTTTACAGCAATTTGTTATGAAAGTTTTAATTTCGAAAGCTTAAATGATCCAATCTGCTATTTCTATAGGCAAATAGGTCTATTTAATCATTGCAAGCCATTAGTTTGCATCAAACGTACCCATAGTTATAGATTATATATTATTGTAATAAACAATTGGTTGCAAGAGAATGAATTTTGGTAACTAATGATGAGATGATTCCTCTTACCAGAATAGAATATCCTTGGCAAAAGAAGAAAGAAGCAGATAATATCTTTTCCAATATTTATTTTAATTTATTTTCAAATTTTATTTCTAATGCGGACTTGAATGGAAAATTTTATAATCTTACCTTTAAACTTGCCCGTCCGAAACCCAAAACTCCATAATTACTATTTTTCGATTCCTAGAGTGTCTTTACACTATTTATATGGTGCATATGTAATGGGAGCAATTGTAAATCTCTATGTCCTCCAATCACTTGGTCAAAGTCTTAGTCAACCCTAGATAAACCCGTGAAATTTTCTTTTATTTGCTCATTTTGAGGCTTATTGGACCTCAATTTCTTCTCAAATTATACCATTAAATCTCATTTAACATGTACTTTCATCTCCTAGTCTTAGGTCACATTGTCCATCAGCTCCCCTATTTCGATTTTTCCAGCCCGAGCATAATTACCCATTTTACCCTTACTATCTAATTTCTTAGCTTATTCAACTCTGTTTTCCCTTAAATTTAACATGGGGTAACTTTTCAAGCACAACATCATACTATGCATGATAAATGCAATTTTTGGGGTGTTACAGTACTCCCCCTCTAATAAATAAATTTGTCCTCAAAATTTACCTTGATTGAATATATGAGGATACTATTGTCTCATCGTCTCCTTAAGTTTCCAAGTAGCTTCTTCTATATTGTCGCATGTCCAAAGTATCTTCACCAATGGAGTTTGTTTGTTTTGCAGCTATCTGGTTTCCTGAGCGAATATTCTCATCGGTTCTTCATCATATGATAAGTCGGGTCTCAACTGGATTTCTTTTAATGTGATGATATGAGAAGGATCTGAACAATACCATTGTAGCATGGATACATGGAATACATCATGAATCCTTTCTAATTCAGAAAGTAATTTCAGTATGTACACCACGGGTCCTACCCGTTATGTTATTTCATAGGGCCTAATAAATTTGGGACTGAGTTTACACTACAAGAAAAATGCTCTTTAACGAGGGAAAATCCTGTCGTTAAAAGTTAAAATCCGGTCATTAAAACACTATAACGACCGTAAAAATCCGGTCGTCATCGGTCATTAAAAGCCCCGTCGTTAATAGTATAGACGAATGAATTGATATCCAGTCGTTAAAGTTATTAACGACCGAAACAAATCTAGATGTTAAATATATATTTTTAGCGACTGGATTTCCCTTCGCTAATTGTGTTCTGCTTTTAACGAAGGGAAGTCCGGTCATTAAAATAGCCCTTTTAATGGTTGGTTTCTCCCTTCGTTAATTGTTTACCACTTTCAGCGAAGGGAAATATGGTCGTAAAAATTAACTTATAACGACCAAAAGTTCCCTTCGCAAATTGTTTATATCTTTTAACAAAAGGAAATTCGGTCGTTAATAATTACAAATGGTGATCGAATTTTCCATCGCTAAATGTACATCCGATAATTAATATAAACAATTTTATTTAAATATTTCACGTACACCTCATTCACACTCCAACACATACATACATATCCAAAAATATAATAAATACTCTTTCATAAATTGCAAAAAACCAATTACAAAGAATAGCAATATTTCAAAATAGTTTAACATTATATTTATCATATATAAATTTGTTTAGAAAAATAGCCCATTGCTATACCAGCATCTATCTAGCTAGAATTTTCAAAAAAATGAATAATAAGCATAAAATCTTCGTTGTCCATTGATCGAAAAACTGCAAACATAAATTTATAATTAATATTCATTTATAAAGGCAGTAGATCAAATGGCTAAGAAAGTAAAAAATAATAATAATAAGTTTAATAATACATTAACAAAATATTATCATAATGTAAATCAAACATGACGAAAATTTGTGTAGAAAGACTATAGGAAATACATGTAAAATGCAATCACAATCATAAAAGAAGAAATTATTAATATTTCAAAGAACAATATATATGCTGCCATATACTTAAAAATTATTATAGAATTTATACTCTGGAACATATTTACTTACCTATTAAATGCTTCACTCTGTTTGGGATTCACTTGAAGATGGTGATGCAGGATGCATATTAGATTGTTTACCAAAAATTGCAGCTTCAAGTCGTGCGAATTTACTGTCATAAGCTTCACTTTTTCTTTTCAATTCTAGATTTTCTTCTTTAACTATCTTTAGCTTAGATGACAATGCCTCTTTCGATGAACTAGGCACTTTTAATTGTGTTGCAGTTACTCCACCCCCAAATCTAGGAACATGACAATTTTGTTGAGGTCTAAAGACTTTTTCTGCTACTTCTATGTTGGAAAGAGAAGGTTATGTTTCCACTAATTCTTGAATTTAAGTCTATAATATGAAAATAATTTAAAATGTATCAACATATTGTATAAAAGGTAGCATAATGAAAATTAAATCAATCATACACACATATCTATCATGAGTGATAGTTTCAACAAGCTTATTGTCCTTTTTGCGAGTCTCAAAGAACATGGTAGCCAAATTTGGTGGATTATCATCGTTGTCTCCCTTCAAAACAAGTATAAACAAATCAAATGAAACTTTTTTTAATTAATGAATAATAAATTCTCTAATGATGTTTAATGAGGATAAATACATGTTGATATATAATCTCTCTAAATGGCTTACTGCCTGTACGATGTGGCATATCCAACTTGGACCTATTAATGGAGTTTTTTTTGCTTGTTTTCTACATTAACAACTTGACATGTAAATTTATGATTTGACAAGCAAAATAAGAATAAGCATAAAATATATGAACTTATGTCATACCTAGAATTTTACACTAAAATAGTGTTCTTTGACAACCATTCTCAATCATTCTTGTCCACCCCTTCTGGCACATTTTTCATAGCCTCGTGGAGTGGCCTAGACTTTACATATTTGAAATTCATCCATCATCTCCAATTGTTCCATAATCCTCTCATATGATTCACAACATTCTCATGATATTCAATTATGTCATCACTCTCAAATTTATCCTAAATTCAATATTATTAAAATCAATTAACATTAATTGGACCTATAATATATTTGGCATAAGTAAAGCTTGAAATAAAAAATTTAAAGAACATAATGACGGTAAATTCTTACAAGAACAGCTTGCCATATGTGTTCTATATTTTGTTTTGGAATTTCTCTCCATGAGTGTACTTTCCAAGGGCACATATTACGATCACGAACTATTATACCCAAGTTTCTTGAGAAATCTTCATGATTCTCCCCAACAACTCGATTGTTAAAAAAGTTACTATCAATTTTTCTCCAGCTTTGAGTCTTGTAACTTCTTTACACTTATTCCTTCCTTGGACCTTTTTCTTGTGCATCCCTTTAATAGATATTCATATTTAATTAAATCAAATATACAAACTCATGGTCAATTAATGATAAAAATAGATTAAATTTGATTTAATAAAATACTTATTTGAATGTCTTGCATCTCTTCATCCACTTGTGGAGAAAGAATATCATCTTCAATCGATCGAAATCCAGGAGGTATAAGCGGTGGCCCATCTTGATTAGCAGCTATTGTTTGGCAATTTTTACTTGTTGCAGCTGAAATTTGTTGTTCAGTGGCTCTTGAAGAGGTGAAAGGTCTTAAACTTTGTCCACGTCCCCTGCCTAAAGCACCTGGTGCAATGAATGTTTGCTTACCTATTTTTGATTTTGGTTCCCATTTCAGTCTTTTGAAACTTTGATTGATTCATGTCAAACCTGATAAAAATAAAAATAAATAAATTACAATATGAACATCACATCACAATCATATAAAGTTCAATTAGTTGCAACATACACATAATCATAATTATAAGAAGAAAAATGCAATATTGATCAAAAAATTTTCTTTTCTTTTGTGTTGAATTATCAAACTCCTCCAAATCCTCTTCCATTTTTTGTATAACATCAAAGGACTCACGAGGTATTCTTTTCCCATTTTTACTTTTACTTTCGCCAGTATGTTTATCTTACTTCTATCTAGATGTACCATAAAATTTGCAAGAGTTGAGACACTTATCTACCTTCCAATATAGCATGCAATCATTCCTACATGCATCAATCTTTTTGTAAGAAAGCCCAAGGTGCCGAATTATCTTCCTTGCCTTATAATATGAATCAGGTAAGTTGGATCCATAGGCAATAACTCTTCTTTTAACAGTTTCAACAACATTGTAAATGATTCATTACTCCAATGGCCAACACTTTTAATATGAAGCAATTTTACCAAAGTAGAAAGCTTAGAGCTTTTTGAACTCTGGTATAAGGGTTGCTCAAAATTAGTTAATAGCCTATAGAATTTTTTTGCCTCAAGATTGGGTTCTTCCTCAAGAACTTCATCATCAACACTGTTCATAGCATCTCCCTCAAAATCGGGATACAAATCTCTTAAAATCCCTTGTATTTCATCCTCATCCTCATCTTCAACGTCTTCTATTTCATTATCATCTAAATCTAATACCATTTAATGATAAAGATAAATGCACAGGTGCAGATAGAAAGAATTATATTTTTGTATATCTCATTCAAGTGTTCACGTGTACAGTAATATAAAGAAATTATACAAGAGTAAGTGGAGTTCTATTGAGATCCAAATAAAGAGGAAGTGGAATTCTACTAAAAACCAAATACAAACAGCAAAATAGAGGATATGTTTTGTTCTATCATGAGCTATTAACATTATCTATCAAACTAAAATAACAAGCCGTTTTAGTTATGTTTATCTAACAAAATAAATAGCAAGCTGTTTTAGTTATGTAACAAGCAAACATCTAATAAACTAAAACAACTTGCTGTTTTAGTTATGTAACAAATCACGCCAACACCTTATTTGTTGACAGGAGGCTTATTTGACCTCAATTTCTTCTCAAATTATACCTTTTAACCCCATTCAACATGTACTTTCATGCCCTAGTCTAAGGTCATACTACTAATTAGGTCCCTTATTTGTGTTTTTCGGGCTTGAGCATAATTACCCTTTTACCCTCACTATCTAATTTCTTATCTTATTCATCTTCGTTTTCCCTTAAATTTAACTTGGGTTAACTTTTCATGTTCAATATCATACTATGCATGATAAATGCAATTTTGGGGGTGTTTCATTAACCATGTGTGTTATTGGAACGAAAATATAGTTAAGTGTTTAATTAACACGTAAGAATGATTTTTGTGGGTTAATTATAATAAAAGAAAGGATGCTAGGGTGCAATTAAAGGAAATAAAGTAATAATAGGGCAAAAACTAAAAGAAATAAATAAAGAGGGATAACTTTTTAACATGCAAAAAGAAGAGGGAGTGTAAATAATTTTTACCATCTTATTTTATTTTGAAGAATTTGCATGAAGGAAAGAAAAGACTTATTTTCTTGGTTCTTGAGGTTAGGGGGATGGCAAAGGATAGAAAAGAGAAATAAAATCATTTCTTTCTAAGGGATCTTTATCATTCACTACTCTCCCTCTCTCATCTATCTCTTAAAGATCTAGCAATTTCTCTCTCTTCCCATCCATTTAAGATTTTGGTTACTTCAATCAAAGAGTATTTTTTTACTTCTTTACCTTGTGAGGAGGTTTGATTAAAGGTGTTTTCGAGGGGATAACCAAGCTAAGCAAGGGAACAATAAGAAGTAAAGGGAAAAGATGGTTTGATAAAGATTTGGTATTACAAGAAAAGTTAGGGAATTTTGTTCACTTTGTATGTTATTTTTATAAATGAAAATATATGGATTGAATTATGTAATGGTATTATATTGAGTTAGTAATTTGGTTATTAAGATTATATCTATAAGATTTATATCTTGCATGTGTTTTATTATTGATGATTAAAGAAGTCAAAATTATCTTGGTTCACTAGGAACCGATTTCTATATTTTGAGCATATTTCAAGCTATAAAAATCTAATTTGGGTGTTTCCAATTGTTAATTACACCTAAGATATGTTCTTATAATATTGTAGAAGAAACCTGAGTTTGATTCATCCCTTATGTATGTTTTATTTTGAGTTAAAGTTAGATGTGAGCTGTGGTCTAGTTACAGTTATCAAATTGTAGAATTTCAGTCATAAATCTTGGTAGAAAGGTTTAAATTCTATGAGAAGAAATTCTAGATAAACTAGATATATAGGATCATAATTCTTATGAAGGAATGTTAGTTTAATTATACACCCATTTTTTATTATACGAATTTTTAAATTAATATCAAAATATGTCTTTGGGTTAGTTTGACCTAATAGGAGTTTTTTGCTTATAATTTGAGTTGTAGAAAATAAAATTGAATAATTCTAGTTAGGTTGTAAAACATACTCCCATATATAATTTTCATAAGAAGAAATTGAATTTTAATTATATCTCTTAGTTGGTCATATGTTGGCTTGAGATTAGATATACTTGCTGCCTTATTAATGGAAATAGCTTGTTGTGTTTCTTAATTATCTTGTGATTTATAAATTATAATGAGTTGATTTTTTATGTTCCATAAAATATAAACACAAAAGAATAAGTTTATAAAAGATCAATTTTCCTAAAAATGTTTTTTTATACATATAAACTAGTGTACAAGTTAGTCACTGGAATCTGCCAATCGATATTTGTGGACAGAATGGAAGTGATTGATGTTAGAGTGATTTAACGAGGAGAATTGATTATGCCATGCTCTGTAAATTCAGAAAAGAATGCTAACTCTATAGTGTATTATGAAACCAAAAATAACATGTTTAAATAACCCTTTATGGTCCATATGAAATAGTTTATGAATGTTTAAATGACTTCACCTTCATGTATTAACACGACTAAGATAATATAATGAGGTGGTATTTATATGCCAAATGTTTATACACTTATTTGTGTATATGTTATTTTTTATATGTTGAGTGTGTGTGTGTGTGTATATAATATATATATATATATATATATATATATGTTATATGCTCCACACTAAGCTTTATAGCTTAACACAGGTTTTTTATCCATGTAGGTTGTCAAGATAGAACTTTTTCTCAGGATTGATAATTGTAGTGGGTTGGCTAACATAAGTGAGAGACTAGAATGTTTAGTTCTCATTTTGTTTTATTTTTTTCTAGGCTTGATGTTTTGTATTTAATAAAGGATAGTAAATGTAAAGAGACATTTGTAATGTACACGAGACTTATGTAAGATTAAACTTTAACTGTAATGTTTTTATATTGTGAATTAAGGTTCATATAAGATCTGGTTATAGTATTGCTAAGTAAAGTTCAGATCCTTGATTATAGTACATTCATGTTATTTGTTAGAGGATAAGTGTATTTTATAGATAAGAGTGTTATAATTAGTGGTATTAGAGCATAGGTTTGTTCATTTTTGGTCAATAAGAGTTTTGAAATGGTTATCATAGGAAGTTTTAGAATGTTAGTCTAATGTAGATATCCCTGGTTTGTTTTGTTATAGATTTAAAGATGGATGAGCTAAAAGGGACTAAAAAAGAGAGTGGAAAAGTTAGCCACTCTAAAGCTTTGAACTTGACTACCCCTGAATCTACCGTTGTTACTCGAGATGATATATCAGCTTCATTTGTACAAGGATTATTGGGAATTAACTGTAATAATATCCAGACTGTAAAAGAGTTAATTGATCATAGGATATCAAGGGATGTCTTCGAATGAGCTATTGTTATTTGTTATATATTGATAAAATTTTGATAATAGAAATGCATATATGCACTTTTGGAATACTAGATAAGATGGAAGTTTTAAAAGTGACCTATATGTATAATATAGCATATATAATGGATTTTAATTTTGTTCTGTGAACAGTTAATTATATGTATATATGGCTAGTGTTTAAGTTAGGATATAATTGTTACTAGAATATCTAGAAATTATTTCAAGATGATATATAAGAAAGAGTATATGAATGTTTGATGAGGTTTTCTATATTTGAAGCCATTATGAAGATGAATTGAGGTTTATTATGATGCTCTATATACTTATTAGTGATTCCTTAACAAGTGCGGGTAGTTGATTAAATATTTCATTATATAGGATGGGGCAAAACATATGTATCATATGAGATACACATTTTCATTCTATTACATACATGAAATCATCATTCACTCATTACATAGCATCAAACATCCTTTATAAGAAGACATGAACAACATCTTATCACATGCAAAGGTCCTTACTAAAAAGGAAATTGATAGGATATACGTTGAGCATAGTAATGTTATTATAGCATAAAAAGGAAGCCCTTATGAAGTGTTAAATAAGAATTTAATCGAGATATAGAAAAAGAACAAGAGAAGCTGGTAAAGATATTATTAGATGAAAATTGATTATGATAGATACAGAAGTGTAGAAATAATAGTGATATATATGAGTAATGGTTACAGGTATAAATTTTGAGGATAAAATTTTTTAAAGGGGAGAGAATTGTAGGGACCCAATATTGACCCTAGGAGGATTTAAGGTGAATTAATATGACATTAAGGTCTAATTAAGATTAATTAATTGAACTATTTTAAATTAAGACATTGGTAATTGTTGTTTTAAGTAATAGAGGATAAAATAGTTATTTTACCATGTGTATTATTGGAACAAAAATATAGTTAAATGGTCAATTGAGACATAAGAGTGATTTTATGGGTTAATTATAATAAAAGATGTTGGGGTGTAATTAAAGGAAATAAAATAAGAATGGGGTAATAACTAAAGAAAGAAACAAAGAAGGATAGCTTTTTATCATGTAAAAAGAAGAGAGAATGTAATGAATTTTTACTATCTTATTTTATTTTAAAGCATTTGCATGAAGGAGAGAGAAGACTTATTTTCTTTGCTTTTGAGGTGAGGGGGATGGAAAATGATAGAAAAGAGGAAGAAAAAAATTTCTTTCTAAGGAATCTTCACCCTTTTACTACTCTTTCTCTCTCATCTCTCTCTTAAAGATCTAGTAATTTCTTTCTTTTCTCATCCTTTTAAGATTTCCATTCCTTTAATAAAAGAGAAGAATTAAAGGGAAAATAGGGTTTGATAAAGATTTGGAACTGCAAAAAAGGTTAGGAATTTTATTCACTTTGTATGTGATTTTTATGGATAAAAATATATGGATTAAAATTTGTAATGGATGTATATCGAGTTAGTAATTTGGTTACTCAGATGAGATGTATAAGATTTATACCTTACATGTGTTTTATTGATGATAATTAAAGAAGTAAACATCTATCTTGGTTCATTAGGAACCAATTTTTGTATTTTAAGTGTATTTCGAGTTATAAAACTCTAATTTAGGTGTTTCTAGTTTCTAATTACACCTAAGGTATGTACCTATAACATTGTAGAAGAAACTTGAGTTTGATTTTTTCCTTAAGTATGTTTTATTTTTAGTTGAAGTCAGATGTGAGCTACTGTCTAATTATAGTGAGTAGATTGCAATATTTCGGATATAACTCTTGGTATAAAAATTTAAATGCTATAAGGAAAAATTTTGGATAAACTAGACATTTAGTATAATAATTCTTATGAAGGAATGCTAGTCTAATTCTTTACCCATTTTTATTATACAAATTTTCAAAATGATATCAAAATCTATCTTTGTGTTAGTTTGACCTAAGAGGAGTGTTTTCCTTATAATTTGAATTGTAGAATAGAAA
>CM075819.1:29922474-30001759 GCA_037975025.1 Excoecaria agallocha
TGACTTAATTTGGAATTATACTAGTAAATAATATTGATGTAATAGATTGAACATGCAAAGCATTGTTGAATTGTACATTTGCATTTATTTTTTACTATAAGGTTACCAATGAAACCATTTATAGGTAGATGTATGTATATATGGATCCTTGTTGTATACTTGTTATGTTATTAGAAATGTAATATTCCTCTAACCAGTCATAAATGTTAGCTTCAATATACTTAAATAAAGAGTATTGAGCATTTTTCCAATTCTATTACTTGGATTTACTATCCATAATTTTTTTTATATTGGTTAAAGTAACTAACTTATGTACAAAGAACATATCAAGTCGCAAGTAGCCTTAAACGTTCCTCTCAAAAACATTAGTGCAAAAATAGCAATATACACTACTTTAGAAAATCCCCTAACCAAGTATGCTATTATAATTTCTCCAATTGCTCAAGCTATTAAGGACACATGTCGAATCAACAAGAAAAGATGTCTTAGTATATTGGTAAGAATAGTGATAATGATGAGCTCATTGATAGTGGTACCAACTATTCCTTTTTTTTGGGTTAATAATGGCTTTTATTGGTGCTTCTTTTGAGCATCACTTGCTCTATGATGTTACCTTGTCTTTGCTGCCTGTAGATCAACAAAGCTGCTGGAAGTTTTGGGTTAGAGCTATTTATAATTTTGGGGATTTTGAAATTTGAAATTCTTTTTACTGTGTATATACAATTACACTTGTTGGATTTTTAAGTGTTATATACAATTACACTTCTTGGATTTTGGATATTTTGAAGTGTATATACAATTACAATTGTTAGAGATTTTGGATATTTAAGGTAAATGATATTTTATATTAAAAGTATTAATTTTTTTTTTTGCAATTTGATTTACTATCTTTAATTTATACATGAATATTAAATATAAATTTATGCTTTAAATTCTACAGGTCTTCTAAACAATAGAAAAAAAAAGATATGAGGTTTATTATGCGTTCTCCTAAAGATTATAAGTGAATTGAAATTAGTATCTATAGGGGCTATTTTTGTAAACAAACTTGTATGAGACAAATATAATGTTAAAATAATTTTGAAATATTGGTAGATTTTGTAATTGTTATTTTACAATACATGAAAGAACTATTAATTATAATTTTGGATATATATGTGTGTGAATGATGTGTATAGGTATTACTTAAAGAAAATATTTTAATTATCATAATAGTGAATATTAGTGATCAAATTTACTTTCAGCGAAGGAAAATTCGATCGCAAGAATGTACTTTTAACGATTAAAATTCCCTTCATTGAAAGTGAACACAATTAGTGAGGGGCAAATTCGGTCGCTAAAAATCAATATTTAACACTTGAAATATTCCGATCATTAATGACTTTAACGATAGAAATATATGTTAACAACCGGAATAGAAGCGGTCGTTGATTCTTTTAATGAATGGAATATACTTTAATGACAGGCATAAAAATGGTTGTTATTCTTTCAACAACTGTAAATTTACCGATTGTGGAAACCTTTAATGACCATATGCAAAAATTTGGTCGTCTTCACCTTTACCCACAGGGCTTTTAGTGACTGTTTTTTTTTTCTATTGTTAAACAAAATTTTGACCTTTAACAACTGGATTTTCTTAAAGGGCATTTTTCTTGTAGTATATGTCTTAATTTTGTCTTGTCTATTTATTATTTTTTATTTATTCACAATATAAATTGTATCCCAATAATTCAATTAAATGATTCAATTATAAAATTAAATATTTGAATTTTACTTGAATCTAATATAATCTAAAGATCCTTATCATTTATGTGATGTGAATTAAGGTAACTAAATTGAAATTGAAATTTGTTTCGATAGCACTCATTGTGGATACCATGTGCTTCTAAATGAATTATTGCATTTGGGTTTTATTGCATTTCTCAAATTATCTTATGCTACATTTGTGTTGTGATTACAGAAATGGGAAAAAAATTATAACTTTCTAGTCATTTTGATTTCTTAATTTTTGATATGTATTTTCTTGCTTGTGTTGTATTTATTATGGGTACATTTGAAAATTAAGAAATATTAGACATGTTTTGGTTGTTTGGTTCAGATGTGAAGAGCTTATCTTCAATGGAAGGAGTCCACTTTCAGACTCGACAAAAGCTGCAGTTGTAGTAGCTGCTTTAATAGCTGAGGTTTTTAGGCAGCATAAATCTTTATATCTCTAACCATTCTTTAAGTAAGTTTATATGTTTGAACTATCTATGAGATGCTACTACCTCTTTTAACAAACTTTATTTTCTTTTAGGATTTGGGATTCAAATAAATAAATTTGGCTAGGAGTTTATAGAATTTGAGGTTGAGCAAGAGAATGGAGATTCAAAATTTTGAAGTTAGCCTTTCTTTGTCATTATTGATATTCTGCTAATTTTTATCAGTTTAAGTGTAAATTTTATCTTAGAGCTATTTATGCTATTGCTATCATATACAAAATCCTCAATGCTTTTGTACCAAACAATGAGGAATTTTCACGTTTGATCTTTGTAATATTTGTATTGTTGGTTTCTTTTGTTTCAGTGCTTATATTAGCAAACTAATTCCCATTCTAATGCTTTAATCTTGAATTAGTGGTGAAAGAGTTTAAGTTGTCAAATTAGCATGATGACTGGTATAAAAATAGTGCATAAGGTTATGCTTGTAAAAGCTCTCTTTAGTCACTTAGCATTAAATTGCAAAGCCATTTTTTGTATATATCAGAGCCTCATTCCCTTTCACAATACATTTACTAATACCAAAGGCTACTATTTGTTTAGGGGGGGGGGACTAGTTACAAGTTCATGTTTTAAAAGTTTGAAAATGCATTGGTGAAGTAAATATTCAAAAAAGTCTTTGCATTGCTTTTTCAAGCTTGTTTAGAGATTTCAAGTCAAATCATCTCAACCTTTTATTTTCATGTTAATGGAGAGATATAAAATATTGAAAGATATTGGGCCTGGTAATTTGGAGTTGCTAAGCTTGTTAGAGATAAATAGAGTGGTTAACTCTATGCTGTCAAGTATATTGAGAGAGGCCCAAAGGTTTGTTTTCTTAATATTGTAAATATTAAATATTGAAATGTCTTTTATTTTATTTTATTGATCTTGAAAGATTTGCTTTTGCTCTTTAATATTTTCATTTTTATCTCAAATATTTTTACTGGCTTAAATATCAAAATGTCTTTTATTTTATTTTATTTCTAGCTTATTTTGCTGATTTGCACTCATAGATGAATTTCACATGGTTTATAAATTGTCAATGAATTGCAATTTTATGATACTCATATGTCAGATTACACTTGAAAGAAAAACAAAAAGAAGTTAAATGTCTTGAAAATAATTAGTTCTTAGTTAATTCTTACTAAACAAAATTAATTATTACAATTGTTTCTACTGTTTCAGTGTCACATTAATGGAATTTGTCAAAGTTTAATATGGGAGCTAGATTTTGGCCTTAGAACAATAGAAACTCTTACATGGTAAACACATAAACTTGGGCTTTACATAACTAAATACATTGTTTAGAAATATAAAGTTCATTTTTGTAATTGGGATGATTGGTAATGGAATGGTAATTATTATTTGAATGAGTAAATCACAATATAGAATTTTGAATTTTGCAGTACTTAGAATTTGGATGATTAGTTTGCAAAGTAAGAAAGTGATATTTAGAAAAGCAATTATTGGCTCATTAATCTTCACGCATGTGAGAAGTAAACTTGTGATACACTACATAATTGCTCGAAGCTTGCAGTGTTGGCACACTATAACTAAGAAAGTTATTGGGTAGCTTTAGACTTGAACATATATTTAGATAAGGTGCAAGAAATCTAGGGTCTATTACTTATATAGAAAGTAAAAAAAATTTTATTTTTTATAGAATTATGTATTTATTTTAGTTTTATTACTCATAAGTTTGATTTTGTATTTGCTATACAATTTGGAAAAATAAAGATATTTTGTAACTTTTGTGTTTTGATCTATGAAATGACAATATTTATTATATTGTTAGATGTATATATATGTGAATGATATGTGTTGGTAATATATTCAAATAAAATTATTGTTATTGACCAATGGAATGGATCCCTAATAATATTTTAATTTCTTTTAAAATTTATTATTGGTGACCAGAATTCCTTTTTGTTGAAAGTGAACACAATCAACGAAGGGAAAATTTAGTCATTAAAAGGAATTTTAAACGATAAAAAATTTCCTTGTTGAAACTGCACAATTTTTCAGCCGTGGAATCCTTTAGCGATCGGAATATACTTTAATGACTGGAATAAAAATGGTCATTAATTCTTGTAACGACTGCATTTTACTAGTCATGGAAGCCTTTAACTACCAAAATATTACAGATCATTAAAACCTTTAAAGACTGGATGCAAAAATTTCATCGTCTATACCTTTACCCATGAGGTTTTTAACAACCAATTTTTTCAGTCGTTAAAGGTCTATAATGACTGGATTTTGACCTTTAACGATATGATTTTCCCTTTGTTAAAAGCCATTTTTTTTGTAGTGCCCGTTAATTAGTTTAGGTTAAGTTATATCTCAGATAGAGTTTTAGCTTGTTTGCATGTTTTTTTTGCACAGGTTGGCTTGATAAATATTAAGGTAGCTTGTTGCCGAAATTCACACAAAACTCACTAAAATTTAAGTCACCAAATTTAACTTGCCACTATGTATATGTCATTTCATTAATAGTTAATTTTTAGCATATTAATCACTTTATAAATATTTAATCTTATCAGTGACTCTCAAATGCTCAAATAGCTTGGTTATATCGGTAACATAATACAATAGATGAATTGATTATTATTTCATATTTATGTAGATGCCTCTATGTAGACAACCATAACCACTGCTAGTTACACAACTGCCAAAGTGGGTTTAGCCTAGTCAATTCATGAGTTGTCATTTCGTTAAGCGTATGGAGATTTGGGATGAGGCCCAGAGTTTATTAGAGCATGTTGGTTGGCATGAGTTTTACACCCTTGCCCTTGCTATGTAACCTAAGATGGTTAGGTTGTTCTTGGACATATTTTAGTGTAGAGGATTTTTGTGACCTGACATAGAGCAGGGGGTCATCACGTTTAGAGTCTTGGACAGACCCTTTAGCTTAACTCGAAGATAGGTCACTATGGCTCTCTAGCTACTGATTGGTGATGATGTCTTCTTTACTAAAAGATCTACTAGTCTATAGCAATGGGCAACTATTATTTGGCTTGAGACACCATATGATCCTTCTGTAGCAAAGGCTACCATGCTGTCTTCATAGGTGTTACACTACCTTCAGAGAGTACTTTCCTGCTCGTATATAGGACATCCTGACAGTTTAGAGTTGCTCAACATAATAGATATTATGAGTTTATAGGCCCTGTACACAAGACACTACCTAGACATTAACCATAACATCCTCTATTATATTAGTAGAGTGGCTCAAGGATCAGGTTTTATTATAGTGATAGGCGATGTGATTACCTGAATCTTATTAGCCTTTAGGGTGGTAGAGTTAGAAATGGGCTATCAAGTAGACGATAATATGTTTGTTAGCTTTAAGACCAAGCTCAATATACAGATATTTGACTGGTTACATATTACTATCACTAGAAATGATATACTAGATGCTACACATAAATAGAAGATGACTTGTAGTAGGATCAAATAAGGAGCGGCTTAAGTAGGGGCCATTTGATGATCACCCCTCAACACCTCAGGCCCACTCAGCAGAGGCTTAAGATATGGTATGGGAACCAACCTTGTTTTTCCAGTAAGAGATGAACAACTGTACCCTATGCTACCTCAGTGTTCTACTAGACTTTAGGTATTATCCTTGCACGAGGCTTATAGGTTTTGGCCATATGATGATATAAGTGCTTCCTCTTCAGAGGATCGGCATTGCCCACTCTAGATTTTACCACATTAGCTTCCATAGACTTAGGGGGAGACTAGACCACCATAAGACTATTTTGAAGACCTTGATATAGGACCTTTAGAGTTTGCGGGGTACCAAAGCTATTACCATTCAACTCTCAGATTAGGGCATATAGGTCCTAGATGCATCAATTACTACTGTAAGTTGGAGATCAAAAAGGATAGAGATGGTGATCTCAAACACTAGGCGGGGAATGGTGGTAGGTCAGAAGTGCCACGGTGTGCACCTTACCTAGATAGATGTGGCTCTTTAAAGACATCTATGTCGATAGGAGATAGCCATAACACAGGTACATATAGGGATTGTCCAGTTATCAGGACTTATGGGTGAGATCCTTACACCGTTAGCTGAGGTGATGGGCTTCTAGTTTTAGGTGCCCCATCTACCATCACCACTGGGATAACCTTCTTGGGTAGGACCTTGTTAGCCTCCTTGCCCACCTTGACCACTAGTGGATCCCCTATGTATACTAGTTTTCCCATATTGGTTGCTAGGTTCTCTACATTTGAGCCACCAAAAGTGACATTTTTGACAATTTTTAGGGAGACATGTCTTGACTTTTAGGTTCTATGAAACTATTTTTTTGTGTTTACTTTTTATTGATTTTTTTAATTCATCACATAAATTAGGGATGTTCCTGAATGATATTTAAATGCATCTATTAATCGCAAATATAATAATAACACAAAGGAAATAAAGAAAACAAAGAAAAAGGAAAAAAAAAAGAAAAAAACAAATAATCACATGTGTGTATGATATTATCACAATATGTGGAAAAAAGAGAAAATTGGCAAAAATTCACAATACCAACAACTTAAGTAATATGCCATCATTTAATCTAACATTTTCTCCATTTAACCAGGGGAAATTCTTGCATAGACCAAAGCTATGAAACCTCAGTCACAACTTTCAAAACACTGCAAATGTTAGACAAATAAAAATGAAGTCCTTATAGATTGAAATTATAAAAACTTCAACATTGATACAACATGCTGACAAGCTAGCATCAATCAATTTAGCAATAGAGATTTAACATGCCAACACACTAACATAAATCATTGAAGTCATTACAGTTAGACATGCTAACCAACTAGCATCAACCAAGTATTAACTTTGTGTAGACATGCAGACAAACTAGCATAATTGAATCTTTTATTACATAATCGAATTCTTTTATGCCTAATTTTCCATTTAGTCCATATTCTTTTAAAAAATTACATTTTTTCCCTTAGTAGTGTACAGTGGAAACCTTTGAACTGAATATACAAGGCGAGGATTGCAATGGTCCTATATGGACATTGACCACTTAGCATGATCTACTACTCGAAGATGTGGTGAGGTGACCACTTGGTGTGATCAATGCCTCCAAAATGGGTTAAGGTGACCACTTGGCATGATCAATGCCTCAATTATTAATTTAATTTGCTTATCTTAATTGGTGTCGTGGTATATGTCCTTATGGCTAGCCATTATATCCTAAAATCCTAGATTAACAACTGTACACTAAGGGAAAATATTTTTAATCATCTTTTGTCATACTATCTCATAGCTTTTCATATCATCCAAATTATTTCATAAGTTCCATTTACTCATATCTTGTACATTTATGCTCGCCACACATATATTCATCACAAACATGTGAAATATCATTTAAATATGATCAAATTATGCCATTTTCTCATATCTTGTACATTTATGCTCGCCACACATATATTCAAGAAAAAAGTACAAAGAAGAACAAGAATTCTCTCTAAATTTCTTACTAAGATTTTAGCTCAATTGATGTTTAAAGAGCTTAAAATCTTTCTCCTTTACACATAAAGTACCCCACACTTAAATGAAACTAAGATTGATAGCTTTCTTGTTTTTTTCATTTTAAGAATAGCTAAAGCAATCAATTCTACAAATGATAAGTAGAGGCTTAATAGGGCTTGAAAGGAATATTATATAGCAAAGGTAGGTCAAAAGGTCTTTTCAAAATTAGATTAAGAAAAATATTGCCTAAGTCATTTCTAATCTCATTTTTGAGTCATTTACTTGCATCAAAGCATGATGAGGAAGGTTTTAACACTTTAGAATTCCTACTCAATCACCTTTATGCATTGGTTTTTATTATTTTCAAAATCAGGCCTAAAGTGCACATGCACATTTATTGGGAGACCTACTCGTATTGATTTAATTGAAACTAACTAAAAAATAAAAATTCATTCAACAAATAACTACTCTTTTGCTATTCTAACTAATCTAAATAAGGCTTTCTAATTCTAAGTTCAAGTTCATGGATAATAAGAACAACCACGAGGGTAAACTAACTAAGGTGTAAAAGTATGTAATAACAACAACAAACAAAAACAAACACCACAACTAAACTAAAATCTTAACACAACTAAAATTAAACTAGAAATAACAAGATAATAACATAAACTATAGAATTAAAACTAAAACAACAATTGAAAAACAAAATACAAAATTAACACAAAACATAAAATTACAAGAAAATAAAAACAAAAATAGCTAAATGTTCATCATGCCAAAATTAATGCAAATGCACAAGGAATGGAGTGCTTGTATTGAAAATGCAGATGAAAAGAGGAGAAAATGGAATGGAAAGGATATAAAATGGGATTTTGCAATGATAGATTCATTACACATGGCGGTGACCATTTGGTCTCTGCCGTGTGACATGCCTCTGAACTCATAGTAAGTATGGTACATGGCAGAAACAAATCAATCTCTACCATGTGCACTCTTTTGTATTTAGATTGTACATTGCATACGGTGGAGATAATTTGATCTCTACATTGGCCTTTGCTGTGTGCATCAAAAGTTTTGTAAATTTTTTCAAGTTTTACACCCACTATCATGCACATTGACACACTCATTTCTAATCTTATTCGTACAAACATAAATGCTCAAATGAATCAATACACATTTAGTAAAAACACAAACACAAACTAAAAAGTAAAAACAAATTACAAAATAAACAAACTAACTAAAGGGTTAGGTTAGAGAATTAGTTATGCTTTAATGAGTCCCAACTTAACTCTAATTACTGTCTAGAGGCCGAGCTTGTGATCCAAATGTCGGTCTTTCCAGAATGTACTCCTCATTTCCCCCATCAGTAGGAGAAAATTTTTTATGTTCACCAAGATAGCCAACATTGTGTCTTCGATGAAGCATGACTCCACCTTGGGTTTATTAAATACATACTTCTCTAGCTCTTCTAATCTCAATAAAATTTTCAAGTGGACTGAATTCAGTGCTTCCACTTGAGAGTTGAACCATTCATGCTCTTTTGGTGAAGAATTCTTCATAAGAGATTGAAATTAATTCTCCAAGCTCCAGGCCTTGTTTTCGATAATGATTGGTTCCTCCTCCAATTGATTCACCCCACACTTGATATTTTCATTGTCTACTAGCTGTGCATGACTCAATTCATCTCATTGTCATCATCATCTTTATTTTGCACCAAAATACTTAAGAACTCCAATTCAGATTCTAGGTTTTTGATTCCCGATTCTTAAAATCTCAATAGATGCCTTTGAGTCTTTAACAAATTCCCTTGATTTTATATCTATTCCTTTTAAGAATTAATGGTGGCCCTCCATTCTTCTCTTTTAGGTCCAAATTGCTTCTCTCTACTTGCAAGCAAATCAATGAGAACTTGAATTTTAGAGGCACTTGTCTTTTGTGATATCTATTGTGAGCAAGGATCCTCAAAAGATGGTGATGAGTAGATTGTTGAAGGTTGATGTAAGTATTGCAGTTCTTTCATTTCTCTTCTCAACTCTTTAATTTGCACTCTTAAAAGAACTAATTCATCATATTGGACAGAACAATGTATCATTTGAAAATGCATCAAAATCTTCCTGTAAAGAATAACATCAAATAAGAAACAATGAAAAATAAAAATCTCAGACTAAGCTCAAATAGAGATATCAAGCAAACAACAGAATTTATTCCCCGACAACTGTGCCAAAAATTTAATGAAATGCTAGCAAGTGCATTAAATCGACAAAGTAATAAAAGGGAATATGATTGAAACCTCAGAATCTAAAACCAAAAGGATAAAGTGATACTATGTGAAATATCTAGAGTTGAGTGAGATTAATATAAGACAAATTCCGAAGTTTTCAATTAAGAGCGTCCTAAATCTAATTAACAAAATACACAAACAATAAAGCTATTTATACTTGTAACGCGCCAATTTTTGCATATGTCATACATGTTAAGTTACAGAACACAAAAACATACCCTAGGTTAAATTTTGGGGAAATTAAAGTTGAATAGGGCGAGAAACTAGATAGCAGTATAAAGGGGTAATTGTATGGAGATCGAAAAACCCGAGATAGGGGACCTAGCGAGCAATGTAACTTGAGACTAAGAAATGTAAGTACAGGTTGAGTGGAGTCTAATGGTATAATTTGAAGAGAAACGGGGATCAAATAGGTCTCTAAACAAGCAAATAAAGAAAAACTTCATGAGTCTACCTAGGGTTGACCAAAACTTTGACCGAGCTAGTAAGAGACCCAGAGATCTCAGATTTCTCCCAAATTTCATATATACCATGTAACTAATGTATAGACACCCTAGAAATTAAATAATAGTAATTTTGACAATTCTGAAATTTCGAGTTTCGACCGGCTATGCAGGTTGTCTGGGCCAAAAATATACTAAAATGATGTCAAAATGGAATAAAATTTTAACCACATGTTTTTGAATATATAAGGACACTTGGTGAAAAATTTTAGGGTAATATGATATTGGGAACGAAAATTCATATTTTGGGATGCAAAATCGAGATCGGGTCATTTGGACGGCTAAACCAGAGAATTTGACCATAAAAAGATATATGAGCCATTAACATAAAGTCATGATAAAGTGTAAGTGAGCTTAGGCCAATAGGATGAGCCTAGCTTGATGTATGTCCAATAAGTGACAAAAATTAGGGCCGTTGGATTTAATTAAAATGTTTAAATCTTGGCCCCTCCTTTGGTACACTCAAAGACACCCTATAATAGCTCATTAATATCTATAAACAACCTCAAAATTTCTACTACTTCCCCCTCATTTTCTTCAAAATCCGATCCTTTCTTCTTATTGATTCTCCACCATTTTTTATTCATCTCAAGCTTTATTTCTTTAAATCACAAGCTCTAATCACAACCTAATACTCATAAATTCATCCCCTTTCGCTTGGAAAAGGGTTTCTACCAAAAGGAGACCAAAAAATTAGGGATTTAAGGTAAGAACCCTAAGCTATTTTGTGATTTCTTGAGTTTTAAGTTGAAATTGAAGGGGAAATTTCATAGGTATATAGAGTTGGGCTAGGGGATTACAATTGTGATTTTCTCCTTTGCGAATTCGGCCCAAAGAGGAAAACATAGAGGAAGGGAGGAACTAAGGAGGAAAAGGAAAAGGAAGATTAGGTGGAAAACAGCCTAATTGAGGTTAGTGTATACAATCTACATTTAATTTCACCAATTTAATTGAATTTTCTATGATTTTTACATTATGTAACTATGGGAAATTGCATGAAATGGTAAAATAATTTAATATGGCTTGATATAATGGTGACTTAAGTCATTAGAAACATGAATTAAAGGTGGAATAAAAGTGGAAGCTAATGGGACTTTGATGGCCAAATGGAACACCTTAGGTAACCCATTATGTCTTGATGTTTAATTGAATAATTAATGACAATTAAGTGAAATAAGTTGTAAGAGAGGTGATGGCTTTGATTAAAATAAAAAATGAATATGTACACATATTATGTAATAGTTACATAATGGGTAAAGTTAATGGAACTTGGGAATTTTCATGTAATATTAGAATATATCATTATATTATGATTTAAAATGAGCATGAAAATAAATATGACATAAATTGGGAAAATAAAATAATGTGGAAGCGAGAATTCATGTGTTGGCTGAATATGGTACCTTAGGGTACCTTAATGTAATTTGACTTTTAATTGAATGATTGGTGACAATTAAATGAATTAAGGTGTGAGAAATGTAATAGAGGTAATTAGAGTGAAAAATAATAAATGTACATTAATGTATGTAAGTGTACATAATGATGGAAGTTGGTGAACCTTAAGAACTTTAAGGTAAACTAAGTTTATTACACCATAATGATGCTTGAAAGGCATATAGAAATGTATATGGCACAAAAAGGAAGAATAAATTAATGTGTAAATGTGAGGCCCTTAAGTGGCCGAATGGTAAACATGTGTATAATGCCATGTTTTAATTATATTTTTGTAATAATATGTGTATAATTGTGAAGTGTACAATTAATGAGCTTGAATGAATAAAAATGAAATTATGATAATGTTAATATAATGTGTTTGGTATGTAAAATAGTGTAAAAATAAAATAAAGCAAGAAATACAACAATTTATTATGGTTTTAATGCTCAATGGGTAACCCAGGACCCTAGGATAGTATGGCTAGCCATAGGGGCACTTACCCCGCAGTGTTCTGTATACTGTACTGTTACTTTACTATCACTCTACTATTACTATATTGAAGGAGTGAAATTGCATTGTTAGTCGGCTTATTATACTGATATACTAGGGAGTAGCATCGACCATAGTGGTATGGTTACTCCTACCTACTAGATTTGCTCATCCGCTTATCTGGTTCATAGTTTTCCAACTACCTACAACTAGGAGCAAAATGGTAATTTTACATGAAATTATGAAAAGGGGTATTTACGGTCCTTAAAACATTAAAAATGTTAATACGAATGAAATAAGGTGAAAAATGAGATATATATGTTTAATAGGGGTAAAAATGTAATTACGCGATTAACCGAGGTTAAAATGGTCAAACTGTGGTAAAAATATTGTTAAAATGATCAATATGGGTAAATTGACAAAAAAGGGCAAAATCATAATTAAGAAAAGTGATAGGGACGAAACGTTAATTTTTTCTATCTAAGGAAAAATTTTAAGGACCAAAATGTAATTTGTGTAATTAAAGCAAACAAAATATCAAATGGAGTCGGTCGGGTCAAAATTAGAGTTAAATTAGTTAAATTGGAAAAAAATCAACCAAAAAGTCAAAATTGGGTCTAAATTGAAGAAGTCAAACTTTAGGGGTATAATTGAAATTTTTCACTTAAAATGGTGAAATTGTAAAATTATATATAAAAGAATATTTTTGAGCCAATTAGGAGAAAATTGTGACATAAGGAGAATAAATTTGAAATTTATAAAATATGAAAATTCATTAAACTGTTAATGAATTTATTGATTTAAATACTTAGAATATAGTAAGTGAAATTTTATGTAAATGTATCCACCACTAACCTACTATGTTGCTTAGCGTGTAGTTTATTGTGACTACGTGCAAGGACAGGTGCAGCCAGTTGATGTTGAAGACCAGTAGTGGCATATACAGAGTAGTCGAGCAGCTATCTTGGAAAACCCTTTGACAAATCGCCCATAGTAGCCAGCTAGTCCAAGGAAACTCCAAAATTCAGTGACATTTTTAGGCAGGTTCAACTCCAATATGGCTTCAATCTTTTTAGGATCCACCATATGACCAAGAAGCCAAAATTCACACTTGCTGAATTTTGCATACAGTTACTTATCTCTTAATGTTTGTAATATGATTCACAAATGTTTATCATGTTCTTTTAGAGTTTTAGAATACACAAAGATATAAGTAAAAACTACCACAAATGTAATCAAGTATGGATAGAAGATACAGTACATCAGGTCCATGAATGTTACTAGAGCATTGGTAAAGCCAAACAGCATGACTAAGAACTCATAATGCCTATATCAAGTGAAAAAGGCTATCTTTGGCACATCTACCTCTCTTACCCAAATCTAATGACAGCCTGATCTTAAATCAAGTTTGGAGAACATGCTTACACCTTTTAACTGATTGAATCAATCATCAATCCTAGGTAGAGGATATTTATTCTTTACAATTACTTTATTCAATTATTTGTAGTCAATAGAAAGGTGTAATGATCCATCCTTCTTTTTTACAAACATTACCAGTGCTCCTCAAAGTGATAGACTAGGGCTAATAAATCCTTTATCAAGTAACTCCTGTAACTTGATCTTCAATTCTTTTAATTTTATAGGTGCCACATGATACGAAGCTATATAAATAGGAGCAGTGCCTAGTATGACATCTACGGTAAATTCAACTTCCCTTTCTAGTGGCAATCTTGGTAATTCATTAGGAAAGTCATGAATAGTGGGAACACCACTTATTTTAGGCTTTTCTTCTTTAAATTCCATTACATAAGTCAAGTAGGCTTTTCGCCCCTTTCTGATTCATTGATTTGTTGTTGCAGCTGAGATGACGTTGGACAAGAAATCATATCTTTCCTTAACCACAATTAACTCCTATCCTTTGGGAGTTTTTAGTGTGATTTTCTTTGATCAACAATCAATCATTACTTGGTGCTTATGTAAGAAATCTAAACCAAGGATTACATAAAATTAAAGAAAAAGAAGTTCAATCAAATTACAAAGGAAGGTAGTCTATTGTATCTGGATAGGATAGTCTCTATAAACCTAAGTCACTACTATGCTGTACCTCAATGGGTTACTTACTAGATATCCTGGTCTAATTGTGATCTATTCAAGTCTTTCCCATGTGCAACTTTTTTACTCAAGTAGGAGTGTGTTGACCTAGGGTCAATTAAAGCACAATTTGAAGTATCAAATAGGAGAAATTTTCCTACTATCACATTTGGAGCATCCTAGTGCTCTATAGCTTTTATTGCATAAGCATGGGCAATTGGTTACCTATCTACTATTGGAGACACCTGTGTGCTCCCTCTAGTTGATGTAGCACCAGTGGGTCCACCTTTCCCTTGACCTTTGAGTCGTGTATTACTAGGGCTATCTGTAGGTGTACACTGCAAGAAAACCACAAATTGTCCTCGCTAAATGATGATTTTTTGTTGCTAAATCAGTTTACCGAGGATTTAGCGAGGACAAAAATTTTGTAACAAAAGTCATCCTAGGTGAATATATGTGCAAGGACTTTAGTCCTCGCTAATTTTTGCAAGGACTAATTTTGTAAGGATTAAGTCCTCTGCGAGGAATTAGCCTTCGTTAAGTCCTCACAAAAGTTAGCGAGGGCTAATTCCTCGCAAAAGTTAGCGAAGATTAAATCCTCGCAAAATTAGCGAAGACAAATATCTTCGTTAAATTCAGTTAGGAAGACTTTTGTTACAAACATGAGATTTATCATGAGATTTATCTTCGGTAAATGTTAATATGAACTTATTTTTACTAATTTAATATGAAAATTTCATTATTTAAACAATAAACTAAAAAAATAAAAAATTTATATTTACTCAATATTTAATATAAAAATATATATATTAATGAAGAAATTGTTATTTACAATTGTATAACATTGCTAATAATATATCTAAAATGATACAATACAAGCAAAAAGATTAAAAATTTCCACTTCAGTCAAATATATTAAAAGAGAATACAAAATGCCAAGCACTCTCAAGAGAGTCTGCATATGATTCTGAGTCTTCTCCAACCTGGAGGGAGTATGTCCTGGAATATAGGGTCCAAGCACTCCATATATCCTGCAAATTTGTCTTTAAATTCATAATGCCAAGCTCTTGCTCTTTATGACATTGACAGCATGCGACACTTACTTATGTCAAAGCCATAATTGTCTTATAGTACAATTTTCAAATCATGAACAAAGAAAACCAATATGTTAAAGTGTGAGCTAATTCTAGGGAATCAATTACATTTACGACCTTGTACCTACATCATAATAATGAAACAAATTCTTGCTGATAGATAGAGAGGGACAGAATAACATGCTATAATTTGGAAAATTACTCAAATAGGTGATAAAATGAAACATAAAACACCTAATAAACAAATCAACAACATAAGAGTTATTTTAGAATTTGAAAAGGATTGTTATCTAATTTTAGACTTCGAAAAGGGCAGTTTATGTAGTATCGATCACAATACAAGAGTAAGATGCCAAAAAAAGTAAAAGAACAATTAACTGCCTATTTTGACTAAATAATTAGTATAGAAAGAACAAATAATATACGAGATAACAACATATCCTATCATAATCTCAATGTGGAAGAAAATTATTTGCTCCACATACGTCAAGTAAATACATTCACAAAGGTAGACACTTATACGTACATAAAAAAAACTAATGTAATGTGAAGAAGAACCCAATTACCTATATGATTCTTTGGTATCTTGTACATTGGGTTCAACTCTATCTCACCATCAGCAGCAATCTAAGAAATCAAATCACATCCATTTAGAGAGTTCTAGACTTTTACTTCTAAGGAGATGGGGAGCCAACATTCTATGAAGTCTTGAAATTTGCTCCTCTTGATTTATATCCATGAACTCCTCCTGGAACTCCTCCAAACTAGCAAACTGTAGATATCCAAACATTAGACACCAGAACAAAGGCTCTTCCAATTTACTAACAGATTCAAACTACATATCCTCTACTAACCACAATCAATCATGAAGCGGCCATAATACTAACCTTCCCAGCATCAAAGTCAATTGAGAATTTTTACATACAACATTCATTTGAGGGGCCTATGTTTGGTAGGTATTGGCATTTTTGTTCCACCATTGGCATTTTTGTGCACCCCTAGTTGTCCTACTATCCCATTATTAGGCAACTTCCTCAAATTAGAGCTAGACATTAAGCTTGCACTAGATAACATTTCATTCCTACCATTGAACACTTAAATGTACAACACATGGTTACAGAATTAAAATGTGGAAACATGAAATTGCATGCATAATCACCACTCTTATTGCATGAGAAAGCTAACAGGCAGCAAAGCTAACTTCATCCATGAAGATCAGCTGAATGTTGTATCTCTGGAGCATGAGGCTAGTGTTCTAGCACCAATAACGTATATTCACAGCATTTGTAATACAAAAGCAGAAAAGGAATAAATGAATATTCTATTAAGAGGATAGATTTTGGATTAATTTTTTTTTCATGTGCACCATTTCATAGAACATTGGCAAATATCAAGGTTTTGTATTATTCAACTAACATCAAGAAACATAAATCCTGAACAATAGATGTGGGAGTTAAGTTGGAGTTCCACAACTTAAAATCTGAAACTCATGGAAAGACTAAAACATTCATGACCTGATGTCCTAAAATTTTAAATTTTTTAATCCCTATCTAACAACAAAACAGAATCACAATTACCTACTTGACTATGCTAGACCTTCTATCAGATAATTGTGTGCTTAGAGGGCCAACAAGTTGCTTAAAAAGTCCCCGAAAACAAGGATAATTAGCAGCACCTGACATTAATACATTACCAACATCCCTTACTTTAGAAAAATACTCAACAATGCATTACAGTCATTAAGAATTAGCCAAGTTGGAGACAATACTGAAAAAATGGGATACAATGAATAGAGCTAAAAAAGGATGATTATTTAGACAGAAAAAGATGCAATTAGCCAAGTTGCATAAAATAGTGTCCTATAGTCTTAGATTGCTAGAATTACAGAATTTGCATATCCTCCCAAGAAGTCTTACAAACCCTGCCTACCTAGATGATTTATTTTATGATTCGCAATGTTTAGAGAAACATCATCATCTAGCAAATACTTCAATAATATCAAAATGACGTATTAAACATTATATTTCTTTTTCCACAAAATAACGGGGACTAAGATGTTTCAACATGCATTACATTATTGACTAGAACTAACAAAGATCACGCACAAGTACAATTAGTCCCATCCACAACTGAAATTGCAGTTATGGTCAAAGACATATGTAATAGTATGCCATCAAAATGCCCTTTTTTAAGGAAGTGCTAATTGCATAAAACACATATATTTTCAAAGAATCTGATTAAAATATTAATTAAAAAAGGCTACATATGACTGTAAAATGCTATGAAGTGTTTAATACATACTTCTTATCCATGAATTAAGTTCAAAGTAAAAGAAAATAAAATATCATCCAATACCTAATCCTACAATTTCACGGCTCTTGCACAAATTCATCCATGAGAAGGTGATTACAAACATGGTAAATATTTAGCTTGCATTTTTGAGACAAAACTCACAAAAAAATTTGCTAAAATCCTATGACATCTTTTTTTAAGATATGAAGAAAATTTCTAACTTGAAATTTTCAAATAAGGCCCCAAAGAAACTCAATGGTAAAATAAGAAACTAAGTTTTAGCTTATACGAAACACAATGAAAATTACAACTTTGAATTTGTAAATAGTTTTGACATTTTCCAACCAAAAAGATATGTATATATATATATATATATATATATATATAGAGAGAGAGAGAGAGAGAGAGAACAAAAATTATGCTAACAAAAGATAATTGTGTGCTTAGAGGGCCAACAAGTTGCTTCAAAAGTCCCCGAAAACATGGATAATCAGCAACACCTGACATTAATACATTATCAACATCCCTTACTTTTGAAAATTATTATACAATGCATTACAGTCATTAAGATTTAGCCAAGTTGGAGAAAAGACTGAAAAAATGGGATACAATGAATAGAGCTAAAAAAGGATGATTATTTAGACAGAAAAAGATGCAATTAGCGAAGATGCATAAATAGTGTCCTATAGTCTTAGATTGCTAGAATTACCGAATTTGCATATCCTCTCAAGAAGTCTTACAAACCCTGCCTACCTAGATGATTTATTTTATGATTCGCAATGTTTAGAGAAACATCATCATCTAGCAAATACTTCAATAATATCACAATGACGTATTAAATATTATATTTATTTTTCCACAAAATAACGAGCACTAAGATGTTTCAACATGCATTACAGTATTGACTAGAACTAACAAAGATCACGCACAAGAACAATTAGTCCCATCCACAACTGAAATTGCAGTTATGGTCAAAGACATATGTAATAGTATGCCATCAAAATGCTCTTTTTTAAGGAAGTGCTAATTGCATAAAACACATATATTTTTTAAGAATCTGATTAAAATATTAATTAAAAAAGGCTACATATGACTGTAAAATGCTATGAAGTGTTTAATACATACTTCTTATCCATGAATTAAGTTCAAAGTAAAAGAAAATAAAATATCATCCAATACCTAAACCTACAATTTCACGGCTCTTGCACAAATTTGTCCATGAGAAGGTGAGTACAAACTTGGTAAATGTTTAGCTTGCATTTTTGAGACAAAACTCACAAAAAAAATTTTCTAAAATCCTATGACATCTGTTTTTAAGATATGAAGAAAATTTCTAACTTGAAATTTTCAAATAAGGCATCAAAGAAACTCAAAGGTAAAATAAGAAACTATGTTTTAGCTTCTACGAAGCACAATGAAAATTACAACTTTGAATTTGTAAACAGTTTCGACATTTTCCAACCAAAAAGATATGTGTATATATATATATATATATATATATATATATATATATAGAGAGAGAGAGAGAGAAAGAGAGAGAGAGAGAACAAAAATTATGCTAACAAAAGATAAATGTGTGCTTAGAGGGCCAATAAGTTGCTTCAAAAGTCCTCGAAAACATAGATAATCATCAGCACCTGACATTAATACATTATCAACATCCCTTACTTTAGAAAAATATTCAACAATGCATTACAGTCATTAAGAATTACCAAGTTGGAGACAATACTGAAAAAATGGGATACAATGAATAGAGCTAAAAAAGGATGATTATTTAGACAGAAAAAGATGCAATTAGCCAAGTTGCATAAAATAGTGTCCTATAGTCTTAGATTGCTAGAATTATAGAATTTACATATCCTCTCAAGAAGTCTTACAAACCCTGCCTACCTAGATGATTTATTTAATGATTCGCAATGTTTAGAGAAACATCATCATCTAGCAAATACTTCAATAATATCACAACGATGTATTAAACATTATATTTCTTTTTCCACAAAATAACGAGGACTAAGATGTTTCAACATGCATTACATTATTTACTAGAACTAACAAAGATCACGCACTAGTACAATTAGTCCCATCCACAATTGAAATTACAGTTATGGTCAAAGACATATGTAATAGTATGCCATCAAAATGCTATTTTTTAAGGAATTGCTAAGTGCATAAAACACATATATTTTCTAAGAATCTGATTAAAATATTAATTAAAAAAGGCTACATAAGACTGTAAAATGCTATGAAGTGTTTAACACATACTTCTTATCTATGAATTAAGTTCAAAGTAAAAGAAAATAAAATATCATCCAATACCTAAACCTACAATTTCACGGCTATTGCACAAATTCATCCATGAGAAGGTGAGTACAAACTTGGTAAATGTTTAGCTTGCATTTTTGAGACAAAACTCACAAAAAAATTTGCTAAAATCCTATGACATCTTTTTTTAAGATATGAAGAAATTTCTAACATGAAATTTTCAAATAAGGCCCCAAAGAAACTAAAAGGTAAAATGAGAAACTAAGTTTTAGCTTATACGAAGCATAATGAAAATTACAACTTTGAATTTGTAAACAGTTTCGACATTTTCCAACCAAAAAGATATGTATATATATATATATATATAGAGAGAGAGAGAGAGAACAAAAATTATGCTAACAAAAGATAATTGTGTGCTTAGAGGGCCAACAAGATGCTTCAAAAGTCCTCGAAAACATGGATAGTCAGCAGCACCTGACATTAATACATTATCAACATCCCTTACTTTAGAAAAATATTAGACAATGCATTACAGTCATTAAGAATTAGCCAAGTTGGAGACAAGACTGAAAAAATGGGATACAATGAATAGAGCTAAAAAAGGATGATTATTTAGACAGAAAAAGATGCAATTAGCCAAGTTGCATAAAATAGTGTCCTATAGTCTTAGATTGCTAGAATTACAGAATTTGCATATCCTCTCAAGAAGTCTTACAAACCCTGCCTACCTAGATGATTTATTTTATGATTCGCAATATTTGAGAAACATCATCGTCTAGCAAATACTTCAATAATATCATAGTGACGTATTAAACATTATATTTCTTTTTCCACAAAATAACGAGGACTAAGATGTTTCAACATGCATTACATTATTGACTAGAACTAACAAAGATCACGCACAAGTACAATTAGTCCCATCCACAACTGAAATTGCAGTTATTGTCAAAGACATATGTAATAGTATGCCATCAAAATGCTCTTTTTTAAGGAAGTGCTAATTGCATAAAACACATATATTTTCTAAGAATCTGATTAAAATATTAATTAAAAAATGCTACATATGACTTTAAAATGCTATGAAGTGTTTAATACATACTTCTTATCCATGAATTAAGTTCAAAGTAAAAGAAAATAAAATATCATCCAATAGCTAAACCTACAATTTCACTGCTCTTGCACAAATTCATCCGTGAGAAGGTGAGTACAAACTTGGTAAATGTTTAGCTTGCATTTTTGAGACAAAACCCACAAAAAAATTTGCTAAAATCCTATGACATCTTTTTTTAAGATATGAAGAAAATTTCTAACTTGAAATTTTCAAATAAGGCCCCAAAGAAACTCAAAGGTAAAATAAGAAACTAAATTTTAGCTTATACGAAGCACAATGAAAATTACAACTTTGAATTTGTAAACAGTTTCGACATTTTTCAACCAAAAGGATATGTATATATATATATATATATATATATATATATAGAGAGAGAGAGAGAGAACAAAAATTATGCTAACAAAAGATAAATGTGTGCTTAGAGGGCCAACAAGTTGCTTCAAAAGTCCCCGAAAACATAGATAATCATCAGCACCTGACATTAATACATTATCAACATCCCTTACTTTAGAAAAATATTCAACAATGCATTACAGTCATTAAGAATTACCAAGTTGGAGACAAGACTGAAAAAATGGGATACAATGAATAGAGCTAAAAAAGGATGATTATTTAGACAGAAAAAGTTGCAATTAGCCAAGTTGCATAAAATAGGGTCCTATAGTCTTAGATTGCTAGAATTACAGAATTTGCATATCCTCTCAAGAAGTCTTACAAACCCTGCCTACCTAGATGATTTATTTTATGATTCGCAATGTTTAGAGAAACATCAACATCTATGAAATACTTCAATAATATCACAATGACGTATTAAACATTATATTTCTTTTTCCACAAAATAACGAGGACTAAGATGTTTCAACATGCATTACATTATTGACTAGAACTAACAAAGATCACGCACAAGTACAATTAGTCCCATCCACAACTGAAATTGCAGTTATGGTCAAAGACATATGTAATAGTATGCCATCAAAATGCTCTTTTTTAAGGAAGTGCTAATTGCATAAAACACATATATTTTCTAAGAATCTGATTAAAATATTAATTAATAAAGGCTACATATGATTGTAAAATGCTATGAAGTGTTTAATACATACTTCTTATCCATGAATTAAGTTCAAAGTAAAAGAAAACAAAATATCATCCAATAGCTAAACCTACAATTTCACAGCTCTTGCACAAATTCATCAATGAGAAGGTGAGTACAAACTTGGTAAATGTTTAGCTTGCATTTTTGAGACAAAACCCACAAAAAAATTTGCTAAAATCCTATGACATCTTTTTTTAAGATATGAAGAAAATTTCTAACTTGAAATTTTCAAATAAGGCCCCAAAGAAACTCAAAGGTAAAATAAGAAACTAAGTTTTAGCTTATACGAAGCACAATGAAAATTACAACTTTGAATTTGTAAACAGTTTCGACATTTTCCAACCAAAAAGATATGTATATATATATATATATACATATATATTTATACATATATAAATATATATATATATATATATATATATATATAGAGAGAGAGAGAGAGAGAACAAAAATTATGCTAACAAAAGATAATTGTGTGCTTAGAGGTCCAACAAGTTGCTTCAAAAGTCCCCGAAAACATGGATAATCAGCAACACCTGACATTAATACATTATCAACATCCCTTACTTTAGAAAAATATTAGACAATGCATTACAGTCATTAAGAATTATCCAAGTTGGAGACAAGACTGAAAAAATGGGATACAATGAATAAAGCTAAAAGAGGATGATTATTTAGACAGAAAAAGATGCAATTAGCCAAGTTGCATAAAATAGTGTCCTATAGTCTTAGATTGCTAGAATTACAGAATTTTCATATCCTCTCAAGAAGTCTTACAAACCCTGCCTACCTAGATGATTTATTTTATGATTCGCAATGTTTAGAGAAACATCATCATATATGAATTACTCCAATAATATCACAATGACGTATTAAACATTATATTTCTTTTTCCACAAAATAACGAGGACTAAGATGTTTCAATATGCATTACATTATTGACTAGAACTAACAAAGATCACGCACATGTACAATTAGTACCATCCACAACTGAAATTGTAGTTATGGTCAAAGACATATGTAATAGTATGCCATCAAAATGCTCTTTTTTAAGGAAGTGCTAATTGCATAAAACACATATATTTTCTAAGAATCTGATTAAAATATTAATTAAAAAAGGCTACATATGACTGTAAAATGCTATGAATTGTTTAATACATACTTCTTATCCACGAATTAAGTTCAAAGTAAAAGAAAATAAAATATCGTCCAATAACTAAACCTACAATTTCACGGCTCTTGCACAAATTCATCCATGAGAAGGTGAGTACAAACTTGGTAAATGTTTAGCTTGCATTTTTGAGACAAAACTCACAAAAAAAATTTGCTAAAATCCTATGACATCTTTTTTTAAGATATGAAGAAAATTTCTAACTTGAAATTTTCAAATAAGGCATCAAAGAAACTCAAAGGTAAAATAAGAAACTAACTTTTAGCTTCTACGAAGCACAATGAAAATTACAACTTTGAATTTGTAAACAGTTTCGACATTTTCCAACCAAAAAGATATGTATATATATATATATATATAGAGAGAGAGAGAGAGAGAACAAAAATTATGCTAACAAAAGATAATTGTGTGCTTAGAGGGCCAACAAGTTGCTTCAAAAGTCCCCAAAAACATGGATAATCATCAGCACCTGACATTAATACATTATCAACATCCCTTACTTTAGAAAAATATTCAACAATGCATTACAGTCATTAAGAATTAGCCAAGTGGGAGACAAGACTGAAAAAATGGGATACAATGAATAGAGCTAAAAAAGGATGATTATTTAGACAGAAAAAGATGCAATTAGCCAAGTTGCATAAAATAGTGTCCTATAGTCTTAGATTGCTAGAATTACAGAATTTGCATATCCTCTCAAGAAGTCTTACAAACCCTGCCTACCTAGATGATTTATTTTATGATTCGCAATGTTTAGAGAAACATCATCATCTAGCAAATACTTCAATAATATCACAATGACGTATTAAACATTCTATTTCTTTTTCCACAAAATAACGAGGACTAAGATGTTTCAATATGCATTACATTATTGACTAGAACTAACAAAGATCGTGCACAAGTACAATTAGTCCCATCCATAATTGAAATTGCAGTTATGGTCAAAGACATATGTAATAGTATGCCATCAAAATGCTCTTTTTTAAGGAAGTGCTAATTGCATCATACACATATATTTTCTAAGAATCTGATTAAAATATTAATTAAAAAAAGGCTACATATGACTGTAAAATGCTATGAAGTGTTTAATACATACTTCTTATCCACGAATTAAGTTCGAAGTAAAAGAAAATAAAATATCGTCCAATACCTAAACCTACAATTTCACGGCTCTTGCACAAATTCATCCATGAGAAGGTGAGTACAAACTTGGTAAATGTTTAGCTTGCATTTTTGAGACAAAACTCACAAAAAAATTTGCTAAAATCCTATGACATTTATTTTTAAGATATGAAGAAAATTTTTGACTTGAAATTTTCAAATAAGGCCTCAAAGAAACTCAAAGGTAAAATAAGAAACTAAGTTTTAGCTTCTACGAAGCACAATGAAAATTACAACTTTGAATTTGTAAATAGTTTCGACATTTTCCATCCAAAAAGATATATATATATATATATATAGAGAGAGAGAGAGAGAGAGAGAACAAGAATTATGCTAACAAAAGTGCAGTGTTTTTATTTTTCCTGAGAGACTGCATGTTATGTTCCTTGTCAGAACCTAGATATAATTTGACAGGGTAAATCCACAAGTAGCTATCACAACATATAATCGAAATTATTTCCCTCCAAGATCCTATCATTACATTCACATCTTTTTAACACTACGAGTGACAAGAATGAAATCAAGAAACCACCTCCTTAACCTTTTTATCCATATGCTGGCAGCTCATTATTGGCTTTTTCTTGTAGGCCAAATGTTACCAGCCTCTTTTAGCAAAATCGTACTCCAAGATATGACCAACCATAAGGAACTGACCTAAGATTCATGGTTAAAACATAAAACCAGTATTTCTAAATGCAAACACTACTTCAGGAGGGATAAAACAAAAAAGAAACTAGGAGTGACAGAAAGAAGAAAGAAAATGCATACCTCCTAAAACAAGACCTTCAACTCTCTATATGGCAGCTATGCAGATGGACTAATCTTTCTCTAGAACAAGGATAGAACCAATCTTCTCAAATTCCCTACTCAGTTCCTTCTCTATGTATACCTTAATTAGGTCTATGGGTTTCTCTATGACATCACTTTCTCCTGCATCGCATGGAAAAGCAGTTGAAGTTAACTCAAGTAATGAAAATTTTGAAGTTTCTCATTTTCGCAGTAAAGGGGAAGACCTCTTTAGCATAACTTCCTACCATAAGATGAATAGCCTCTTGCAACACACAATTATGAATGGATATTTTATAGTTTAAATGCATCATTCAAAAAAGAAAACAAAAAGGTCCCATGTTAAAATAGTAGTAAATATGCAGTACACAATTACGAAAAATGTACAAAAGAAAACGATGATAACAATGGCAATGAATTATTATCTTTGAGAAATTCATATGCTTGAATACAAAATGATAATAATAACTCTAGATAAAGGATGTTAAACACCAAAAATAGACACATCCCTTGTAGAAGTCTTTGCCTTTGAACTACTTTTCTTGGGGTTAAGGTTCACATGCTTCATCTCTCCAACACCAAAATTACCCACAGGTCCATCTCTCAAAGTTAGAAAAGCAATCTTGATTAAAATAGTTAAGTTATACAATATAACAAGTTCCAGTTACCTCAATGCACAATATACCAGCTTCCCTAACACTAAGATTAGGGTCATTCAACATCTACAAAATTTGAAAAGGAACAATTATCTTGCATTATTTATCAGCCATACAAAAGTAGTACTATAAGGACCCAATCATAGCCGTAAGCAGATTATTGTTAATTAATGAGGACCATCGTTAATTAAGGAAAAATTGGATTATTTTGTAATTATCAAGGTATTTTGGTAATTTCAGCATGTCAGTATATGAGTTAAGTTAAATTATAAATAAAGAAAAAGGATGTAATCGAAGTGAATTAGAAAGTTTTGGGGTTAAGTTGGAAGAAATTGAAATAGTAGGGGTTTAATTGTGTGTAAGGGTAATTTTGGAAATTCACCTAAAGAGATTTTTACCCCACTAACTTTTATTAACTTCTTGGAGAAGGAACTCTTGGGGGAATTTTGAGTGGTGGATCGGCATTTGAGGGGGGAGCTCTCTCTCTCTCTCTCTCTCTCTCCTCTTCTCTCCCTTTCTCTATGGTTACGGTTTGAAGAAAATGAAACCTAGGGTTTTAAGAGTTGGCATTCTTAAGGTGATGCTTTCCTCTCTTACTCTCCTTCTGGGTTGTGTTTCATTTATGGATTTAGGGCTAAAGGGTTAATGATTGTTATCTTATGGTGTATGAATGGATCAATGGATGTGAAGGAGTTGAACCTTCAACTCTAGGTACGGGAATTGGTTTTCTCTGTTACTATATATATATTTTTCCCTCTTTTGTGTATATGTATTGTTAGTAAGATTAAAGGCTTATTCTAGTGAGTTTGATGAGTATAAAATGTTTTGAAAACCTAAATGATCATTTAAGTAGATGGGAAGGTGAGATTTATGATTTAAATGTATGTTTGCATAATCGGGGTTTATGGTTTCTGGGTATCTTCTTCACGCGTGGCCACTTGTGTTTTTCTTCTCCTCCATGCGTGGCCACTTGTGCTTTTCTTCTTCCCTTTGCATGGCCATGCCTTGTTTTTCTTTGAGAATACACGGCCATGTGTGTGTTTCTTCTAGGGAACACGCGACCATGCCTTGATTGCCTCTTTTGTGGATGCATGGCCACGTATGTTTACTTCCTTTCTTGTACATGGCCACGCGTGGGTTGCTTCTTGAAAACACACGGCCACATCTCTGGTTCTTCTTCAAAACACATGGCCACGTGTGTTGGTTCTTGCTCAAAACACACGGCCACTTACTGGTTTCTCCTTCAAAATACATGGCCAATCACTTTTTTATGCATGAGAATACATGGCCATTAGTCTTGTTTTCTTTCCCACACACGGCCATTTATACACTTCAATTTTAATGGTCCTTCTCCACCTCAAGAGCACAATATTGTATAGCCATGTTTATAAGTATAATGCTATAGTAAGGAGGAATTAAGCTAGTAATGGGAAAGCAATTAAGCACAACATTGTAATGCAAGTGATGAATGGTATGTTAATGGATTACCCAAGAGATGTTATAGTTCTAAAAGTCTTTTAATGCTAAGATTTTAAGTAAATATATATAGTTTAGAAATGTGTGACTACAGGAAGGTCTATTAACTGAAATTAAATGTTAAGAATGTTTGGTTATGCGTTAAACCATAATAGAAATTAATGATAAGCTTTGAGGCAAGAAAACTTACTTATTTAATCCTGCCTCAGGATATAATATTAAAACCGTAAGTCTGCTAGTAGTGGACTAATGAATAAGATGAAATAACCTCACCCAACTCACCTAAGTATAAAACATTATAAGATGAAAAATACAAGTAAGATGATTAAAGTATCTACGACTGTGTTATAGTATGTCATGTGTGGTTTCTAATCTAATAATCATGAAAGTGAATCAAGGGATCAAATATGAACATGTAGTGACCTTAAGCTATCAGAGAACCTATTTATTTTATTATATGGATCATAAATGCTTGAGTGTTGCTATATATATATGTGTGTGTGTGTGTGTGTGTGTTTATGTATTGATGTGACTAAGTGCAAGAATAGGGAAACTATTCATAGTGAGTAGCAACAAGGTATGTCATCAAGAACTCTCTATGGGTTATGTAAGTACTATACATTGTATAGTTAGTATGAGCATGCTATGATGAGTAGCTTAATTCAATATGTGAACAAGTATGAGTAAGGAAAGCCTGTATTTTCATGATTTAAACTGCGTATGTATGTATATGCACATGTGGACATGCACAATGCTAATAATGAAAGATTACATGTTATTATTAATTTCATAAACCTGTGACCATCATGATATGAAAGAAAGAAAGTTGATGCAACTATATGATCATATGATAGCACTCATATGTATTGAAGCCTAGAGCTCAATGTTTGAGTATGATATGAATGATATGCATTCTTTTATGAAAAGTGGCTTTAAGCCAAATGATGTCCTAAGTAAAGAAGGATATATTAAATTAAAGATGTCCTTAAGTGGTTAAGCCTGCGGGTCTTAGTTCAGTTGTGGATTAGAGAGGCATGCCTAGAGGGATATAGTCACAGATGCCATAGTTGACCCCATTTGGGTCTTGTTCCTTTATGGAACCATCATCTGACCCCATTTGGGTACATTGTTTGATATCTTCGGATATCCATAGTTTGATACCTTCGGGTATCCATTACTCCCGTTGTCCACCCTTTGAACTAGTACTTAGGCAGGCTATTAAAGATGATAAAAAGTGCAAGAAATAAAGTGATATATATATATATATATATATATGCATTGATTTCTTCATGTAGTTAACATAAGCATGATGAATCACTTATTGTATTGTGTCGTTTTATCTTGAACTCCTTTTGGCTATAACTGTCTTTATGACATGAGATGCCATGTTTAGTATATCATGATTGTAAGATATGTATATCATCTCGACCATGAGGAAGGTTCTAGTGTGAGTGCCGGTGTAAGTTGAATTCCATCGGTGGGTTCCACAGAGAATATATGGACCCCAAAGTGTGCACTATTATAATAGAACTTATATGGAATGTAACAGGTACACTAAGTTCCATGTACTCTGCTAATAAAATGCATACATGTTGCATCGAGACCTTGTCTTGTAATCATGATATGTAATGATTGTTCTTCGTGATCACATGTAACTCTGCCAGTTTGTTTAATTATATATAAATGTTTGCACACATGTAAGCTTAATGATAAAATTAATTTAACCAAGTACAATGTCTAACATAGAATGATGATTGTAAAGGAATCAGGTTACCATGCTAAGATAACATGAAGGATATAAAGTTTATGAATCTAATATGAGAATTGCATGATATATGTGATGTAATTATGCCTATCTTAGGTGGATAAAGTGATTCAATGCGGTAAGTAGAAATCTTGTACCATTAATAACTATATTGTCTAGCCTCTTGATAAAAAGGATTATAAGAGGTATATGGAGGTTTGAACGCTCATATGCATAATGATAACATTGACCTAACTAAGTGTAACGAATGATATAAATTGTTGATGTAGGAGGTTTAAGCTACCATATTAAGATAACATTAAAGAACACATATGCAAGAAACAGGAATGAGAACTGAGTTATTATAAGAAGAATTCATGACTAACAATATGAAAAGAGATGTTGTATGGCATAAGCATTTTCTTAAGCATGCCATATCGACTAATTGAAGCAAGTCGAGCTTATACGATTATTAATCATGATTTTCTTGAGTTGTAAGAAGAAAGAATTATGAAATGCATGTATGATAATAGTTTGGCATGAATAATATGCTATGATGATGTTTGTGAAGTAACTATTCTAAGTAGGGTCAAGCTAAGTTTAAGTAAATACTCTAGATTAGTGTAACAGGGTATTCGTTGTTAAGGCTAAAGTCTTTCCCAAATGATCAATATAATAAACTCATATGTTATTTGGTGTTATATGATAATAAGGGGTTGTGTATATTTATGCCTGATAATATGACTCAGTTAAAATAGTATTATATATATATATATATATATAGAGTTTTGTTTCCCACTAAGCTTTATAGCTTAGCACGAGTTTGTTTATCCGTGTAGGTTTCAAGAGAAACACCAGAGGATCGGGCAAGATGCAGTTGCCTTGAGGATGTCAAGATTCTTGAAGGCCATTTATGTTATAATTACTTAAGTATAAGCTTGATTATTTTATTGTGGCATGTAATTATGGCATGTTCTATAATTATTATTATGTCTTCCTGACTTTACTAGGTTTATGATAATGATGTTGATGATGAATGATGGTTATCCATGGTTAGTGGATTAGGGTGTTACAAGTACCACTATGCATCAAACATAATATTGACATACAGGAGGGAGAATAGCTTGCTGAAGAGGAAGATCAGTGGATACAAAAAAACCAATTGCTGATGTGACAGTTCTAGCAAATTCATCTCGAACCCTCCAGCTTCTGCTCATCCAGGCATAAGAACCAGCTCCCTCAACAATGATAGTTGGAGAAGAAACTTGCAACACAAATAGTAAATTAATCAATTCCTTTGCTGGTTCTTTTTTTTTCAAGTATTTCAGTTGCATCATTAATATAAAGTGAAAAGCAGTGTTTTAATAGAAATATGATACACAGAGTTTATAAATTGTCAACTCTAACAAGCAACAGAATGCAACACCTAATAAAGGTACTCGTCGGTAACAATGCATGAAGAATGGCTTTGCAAGTTATTAACTATGACAACACAAGCACATCACACAAACAAGCACAATTGAGCACACGTAGGGGTGATGTCAGTTTGACTTGAAAAAGAATAAAAATAAAAAAAAATCACAATTACACTAAAAAATGAATAGTTAACCAACAACTGCACATAGTCCCCAAGAGACTAAATGAGGAAAGGATTGAGCTAAATTGAACCATGTATATTCATTGTCAAAAGGAAATAATAGCGGAGAGATCTTAACTCAATCTTTATGTAAAAATAAAATAAGCCTATAATACCTTTTTGAAGGAACCAAGCATCAAGAAGGACTGCTGGAGCAAACTATTCATCAACAAACCTTACATGGAGAAGCTCTTCTATAAAATCTGCCTAGACCCAATTAAAAGGTTGGTTACATCAAAATTCCATTCATAATTGAACACTAACACAATAAAATAATGCTTTGAACTTTATATCGTATCATGGATTTTCTTTAATTCTACAAACTACATAGGTACATCAATATACATGTTTGGAGGATAAACAACAACAATGATTTCTAGTATTATGTTGCATGTAAAATCAAGATGATCGGAACCTCAATTTTTACGAAAAATGTGAAACCACGAAAAGACTAAAACGAGTTGGGAATAACATTATAAAATCCCACCAAGCAACTGACCTTGAGATTTATATGAAGCATCAGAAGGCGAGGGAGTACATTGAATGTTCATAGTGATAGAAGAAAAATAGCATGTGAAAAAAATGGATGCACATCAGAGAAAGAAAACTTCAGAAACCACTACACTGACTGAAATTACAGAAGTTCAATAATCTCAACCAGAAACCAAATGAATATAAGCTGTTAAAAAATAGAGAACTCCTACCTAAACCAGCTTATAGACAACCTTAAATCGTAATATTACATAAAAGCAGTACGCCAAGCATCATAATTCACCCATACATCAAAATAAAACCTAAGAGTTTATCAAAAACCCACTTTATGAAGTAGGCAAATTGGAATAAGAAAAAAAGAAAAATCAGTGGAAGGGCAAAATTGTTCGTACCTGCACCTACGAGGATGCCTAACATGCCGAGAGGAAGAGCTATAGGCGGCGATTCTTATTGTAAAATTGAAAGATAAAATATCAATTGTAATTCATCATATGAGAACCCTAAAACAAGAAAAATTGTTGAACAAGAAAGAAGCATTGGTGCGAATTTCTTTATCATGATTTAGCAGTTAATGAAACCCAACTGGTCCAAAGATTATGAAAATGGCACTTTAATGGAAGGGATTGAGTGGTTGCAATCCACTAGCAAAAAATCAAGAAATAAATTATAGAGAAACATACTAACCTAGAGTGGCCACTTATGGTGTGAAACCAAAGAAAGAAATTTCAAGTGAGCACTGTGATTGGGGAGAACGAGTGACAGTGTGCTGATGAGACTATGAGGGGAAAATGAGTTAGGGTAGGAGGGAAAACGAGGAAGGTCTGTAAGGATAGCAATAGATCAAAAATCGACAATTATTGGGAATTAAGTTTTTCTAGTTTTCACGATTTTGGGATATAGGAGTAAGTGAGAAAGAAAGAGAGAGTGAGGGACAAATAATGTTTTAAGTATAAAGAGCCATAAAAATAGGAATACTGCTAAAATAATTTTGGTCTCCTGCTAATATGGAAATAGAATTTCATGAGATTGGCTACAAAACTTACCTCGCTAATTTAGCATGGAACATTTCCTTGCAACTAGTTAATCCTCGCATAAAAGATGAAAATTAAGTATCAACAAGGGAATAGTGAGATATATGTCTTCGCTCGATTGGCGAGAATTACATTCCAAGCTAAATTAGCGAGGGACATATCCTCGTTAAATTGGCAAGGACTACATTCCAAGCTAAATTAGCAAGGGATATGTCCCCACTAAATGCTTCATCTATGATATGTCAAATGCCAATCTATTTACTCGTTAGCGAGGGTTTTTTCCTCGCTAATTTAGCGAACAATTGTTCCTCGCAATATTAGCGAGGATTAAGTCCTCACTAAATGATTAATATGTCAAATGCTAAACTATTTTATGGTTAGCAAGGGAATTGCCCTCGCTAATTTAGAAAGGATTTGTTCCTTGCAAAATTAACGAGGATTAAGTCCTTGCTAAATGGTTAATATGTCAAATGCTAAACTATTTAACCGTTAGCGAGGGAATTATCCTCGCTAATTTAGCGAGGATTTGTTCCTCGCCAAATTGGTGAGGATTAAGTCCTCGCTAAATGGTTAATATGTCAAATGCTAAACTATTTAACCGTTAGCGAGGGAATTGTCCTCGCTAATTTAGGGAGGATTTGTTCCTTGCAAAATTAGCGAGGACTTGTTCATTTATCATTCTAACCGTGAATTAAGATTTAGCGAGGGGTCTTTGCTCGCAAAGTCATCTAGATTTTTTGAGCCAAAATTTTGGCGCCCAAAATTAGCTACAACAAAAATTATTTCTCGCTAAATTGTCGTAAAATCTATTTTCCCACTCATAGCTAACAATATTTGCGAAAAAAATCATTATTTTTGGCAATGATGTTGCTAAATTGTGCATTTAGCAACAAATTTTATTGTCCTCGCTAATTTTCATCGCTATACTGCAATTTTCTTGTAGTGGTAGCTAGTGAGGTAGTATGTACTTATGGGAAATCCTTCTGCTTGTGTTCTTTTGATCCATATCCCAAACAAGCTCCTATTAATCTTCAAACTCTCCTGTATGTCGGTGGCCATAATGATCACATTAAGGATAGTTAAATTTGGTGGCACCTTAAAGAGTATAAGCAACATAAGTTGCTGGTGGATTGCCTCGAGTAGTAGATTTTTGAATTTAGGTCAGGGAAGCTAAAGGAGTTTGTGGCAGAGTAGTGAAACCCTTAGGCTTTTTGCTTGGTCCATTAGGGGAACTTGTGCCTACTGGTAGAGGTCTTCTCCACTGTTGAAATCTAGCATAATTATTTGGTTTTTCAGCTTGCATTGTTTCAACTCGGGAAGTTACTGGTAGTAGGGATCTCATATTTGTATATTCATATGTTGCCATTGCCTTCTTGATTTTATTATGGAGACTTTGTATAAACAATTAACATAATTTCTCTCTGGTTAAGTGGTAGTCCTTCATATAAGCACTTAGCCTCTCAAATTCCCTCTAATATTCTTTCACAGATCTATTGCCCTACCCAAGTTGCCAGAAGCATTCTCCATAGCTCGTTTATGCTCTTTACCTATATATTTTTCTCCAAATTGGAGAAAAAATAGCCAATTTATCTCTTTGGCGGGTGTGTACTTTTTCACTATTCCCCACTAGGTATAACTCGATCCCTAGAATAAGGCAATCATACCCTCTAACATCTATTTCTAGTGGATTATGTGTGATTTCGAGGAGTCTTTTGAGCTTATTCAACCATTCTTTAGCTTCAATAGCTGTCAACCGATCTTCGCCATATAAATCTTCTGCCCTTAACTTTTCAATTGTTCTTGGATAGGTTTTCTAACGGGTCATGGTTGCAGTTGAGGTTGTGGCTTGCATCCTTTGATGTAGTAACTCTACACTTGACTACTTGAAATATGGTGGTGCAATTGGGTGAGGTGTATGTGCAGCTGTTGGTGGTGCATGCTAACTAGGCTAATTAGGGGTATTGTTGGCTTCTGGACTAGTTGATGCCCCACTCTCAACATCGCTCTCTAACTCAATCGCTCAGCTCAAGCTCGAGGCCATATGTATCTCTAAAAAGGTATAAAGGGATAGGTAAGAATTAATTTCAATCATTCGTCACACCTACGCATATTCTTCGATCTTAGGACTACACAAACCTGCTCTAATACCACACAAAACATGACACCTTAAGCTTGAACATATATATGATAACAATGTACTACTATTTGTGACATGAAGAGATATCACATGGCATAAACATGAAGATCATACAGTGGAAAAAAATAAAAATTTGATCACTCATACCATACAATATACAACAAAGAATCGAAACGTGCAATTTTAGGCCTTTCAAAAACTTACAACCTTGGATGCTTTTAAAAACTTGATTTTTGCTATGTCAAATATATAAGATAGACTTATATACTACTGATCTTGAACAACAATGCCAAAGGAGCAGTCTTTATGCCACACCACTCTATGCTCACACACACATTTGCAAAGATGGCTTAAAATTAGAGAGCTAGCTCTAATCTTTGTGTACTTGGCTATGGGTATTCAAATGAAGACACAAGATCCAATCTTGTTCATCCTAAGGTTCACTAATGGTTGCCTAAAATCCAAAGGAAGAAGAAAGAGTCCTTTTCCCTTGAGAGTGGTGGCGAAAAGAGAGAGAAAACTAATTAGGGCAAATAGAATTAATCAATTTATATCACTAGATTAAGAAAACTTATAGTGGCCGAAATCCCCTATAATTAGGTCTAATTTTCAGCCTCCATCACTTCCTAATTTAGTCATTTAAATCAATTCAAATTCTATTATTTTAAATTCAAATTAATTTAAATTTGCATTAGTTATTTAATCAAAACAAATTACTTCTTTAGGGTTTAGTAGTTGCCAAATTCAACTAGGATTACTAGCTTGAATTTTGGCCACATTAATTCCCTCTTAAGTGATATATCTTGATTCAAATACAATTTAGGATTTAATACTCAATTACCTTAATTAATCCAAGATAATTAATTAATTGAAATTAAACCTGCTAATGCCAAAATTCCCTCTCCTATGGACAAGGTCCATTTAGCAATTTTAATACCCAATACATGCATTAATTTGACATTAAATAAAAGCCCAATATTCTAGTTTAAATATTTTAAGCCCAATGCTTTATGTGCGATCTTATAGGTCCATTTAATATTGGCAATGAATTAATAAAAAATCCAAAAGCTATATATATTCTCTAGCAAGATATTACAGCATTCCAAATTAAATGAAAATGCAAATGGTATTTAGTGACCTAATGCAATTTTGCATTTTCCCTTACCCTTAAATATTAGAATTAATATAAGGCATGGAACTAGTCATCCTTATATATACTAATTCCTTTCTTGATATTCCAATGACACTGAACTCTCAGATAAATAATGATTACTCATTATTTCATCTCGTTATGTCCATACACTTCTCAGTTCACTGATCAAGTGGCCGATATTTTCTCTCTTATCGAAAGGGGTAATCCCTTTACTTCCCTCATGCTCTCTAACATGAATTAGTGCATGCCCAATCATACCCATACTTGTCACTCTGTTATGAGTACGTTAGGTGTATGTCAAACTACACAGTAATTCATAAAGAGTTTCATAGAGATTTCAGGTCTAAGAACTCCGATGCAAAACTTGCACATGAGAAACACTTATGACTTGTACCATATAGTGTTATCGTGAATGGATCGAATCTAGATACCATGTTCTCAGCATGTATCTATGATCTCTAGTTGACACTTTAGTCCTTATGATCCATAAGACAGAACTCAACTTGTCAGAGAGATCATACTAGTCTTATTTAATTTGTTATTCCTATAACAATGACTGACCGGGGATATTTAAAATGAAGTCTCAATCATTTCAAGGTCTTACAACCATGTACCTCACACATGATAACTTAAACTGAAACAACATTCTTGGATAGTTCTATCATTTGATATGCATAGGAATACAGTAGATAAAACAAATGCCTCATTTGTTAAATTAAATGCTTTATAACAATGTATTGGGTCTAGGGCTTACACTAACAATCTCCCACTAGCACTAGTCCTATTGGGCATAGCCTAAGACCGAACATTCTCAAATGAGCTTCATGCAGATTTGGATGCAACTGTTTCATTAATGGATCTTCTACATTGTTTTCACTTGATATCTTGCTAATCTTAACGTCCCCATGATCAATGATTTCTCTAATCAGGTGGTACCTTCTGAGTATGTGTTTGGATTTCTGGTGTGACCGGGGCTTCTTGTCTTGTGCGATGGCCCCGTTATTGTTATAGAAAATTTTTAATGAATTTAGGATGCTTGGGACCAATACTAATCTAGAAATGAAATTTCTAATCCAAACAACATCCTTTGCAGCCTCACTCGCTACAATATACTTAGATTCTATAGTTGAGTCGGCAACGATCTCTTGCTTTGAACTTCTCCAGCTAACAACACCACCATTCAAAATAAAAAAAAACCAGATTGCGATCTTGATTCCTAAGTGCAAGTTTGAAAAGTAGCATCGGTATAACCTTGTTTGATGAGCTCTTCTTGACCACCATACACCAAGAAGTGATCCTTAGTCCTTCGCAGGTACTTTAGAATCCCTTTTACACCAGACCAGTGCTTTTCACTAGGTCTTGCTAAAACCTACTGGTTATACTTAGTGCATGAGCAACATCCAACCTAGTACATAACATAACTTACATGATAGATCCAATAGCTGATACATATGGGATTTTACTCATGTTGTCCTTCTCCTCTTTAGTTTTAGGACACTGTTCTTTAGTCAAAGGAACTCTCAAAACCAAAGGTATGTACCCTTTCTTTGAGTCACCCATACAAAAATGCTTTAGTACTTTATCTATGTACTTTTCTTGACTTAGTCCCAAAAGCTGATTCGATCTATCTCTATAAATCCGAATACCAAGTATTGTCTCGGCTTCACTTAAGTCTTTCATTGAAAAACACTTCCCCAACCATTACTTAACCTTGTGCAATGTTGGAATGTCATTCCCAATGAGAAGGATGTCATCCACATATAGAACCAGAAATACTATTATGCTCCCACTAACCTTCTTGTACACACAAGGCTCATCTTCATTTTTTATGAAGTCAAATTCTTTGATTGCTTCATCAAAATGGATATTCTAACTTTGGGATGCTTGCTTTAATCCATAAATGGATTTTTGAAGCTTGCAAACCTTCTTAGGATACTTGGGATTGACAAAACCCTCAGGCTATGTAATATACACATCCTCAAGTAGATTTCCATTGAGGAAAGTAGTTTTGACATCCATTTGCCATATCTCTTAGTCATGATATGCAACTATGGCAAGCAAGATCCTAATGGACTTGAGCATGACTACAGGTGAAAAGGTCTCATCATAGTCTACACCATGAGTTTGTCGAAAACCTTTTGCTACTAGTCTACCTTTGTAGGTCTTGTCAGCCTTGAGTTTAAATAGCCATTTGCATTCAATTACCTTAGCACCTTGTGGTGGATCAACCAAGGTTTAAACTTGGTTATCGTACATTGATTGCATCTCGAATTTCATAGCTTCAAGCCAATTTTTTGAGTCAGGGGTCTCAATAGGTAGTTGGATCCTTACGATCCACTAACTCAATAGTGTCACTATCTGTGATTAGAAATCCATACCTCTAAATCTGACAACGTACCCTACTGGTCCTTCTAGGTTTTTGTGCAATGGGTTTTTGTTCCACAACTAATTGTGAACTCAATCCCATTTCCAACTCATCCTCTTCAGGAGTTTGTGGCACTTTAATTTATCCAAGTTCTACTTTACTCCCACTATCTTTCTTGAGAAGGAATTCCTTTTCTATGAAAACAACCTTGCGATTAGCAAATACTTTATTATCGGCTTTTGAGTAAAACTAGTATCCCTTTTTTTCTTTGGGATAACCCACAAATAAGCAAACAATAGATTTAGACTCTAGTTTGTCAGATGTTAATTTCTTAACATGTGCTTCATAGCCCCAAATCCTGAGAAATGACATATTGGGTTCTTTCCCAGTTCATACCTCGTATGGTGTCTTCTCAAATACTTTAGTTGGAGTACGGTTCAGTAGAAACGCAGCAGTTTCTAATGCATAACCCCAAAAGGATACAAAAAGATTAGCTTGACTCATCATTGATCGAACCATATCCAACAGAGTTTGATTTCTCCTTTTGGACACACCATTCCATTGTGGTGTTCTAAGAGGAGTGAGCTAAGAAATAATTCCACACTCCTTCAGATGACTGTCAAACTTTTGGCTTAAGTATTCGCCACCTCGATCTAATCGAATGGCTTTTATACTTTTGCCAAGTTGGTTTTCTACTTCATTCTTACACTTTTTGAATTTTTCAAATGTTTCAGACTTGTGCTTCATTATATATATGTAGCCATATCTACTGAAGTCATCTATGAATGTTACGAAGTAACTAAAACCACCTCTAGCTTGTGTACTTAATGGTCTACATACATCGATGTGTGTTAATCCTAATAAGTCACTAGTCCTCTCACCTTTCTTGTTGAAATGACTCTTTGTAATCTTTCCATGCAAACATGGCTCGCATGTGTCATAAGATTCTAAGTCGAATGACCCAAGCACTCAAGATTTGTGGAGTCTTGAAATACGTTTTTCATTTGCATGTCCTAAATGACAAATCCAGAAGTAAGTAGGATTCAATTCGTTTGATTTAACCCTCTTTGTATTAATGTTGTATATAGACTATTTGTTTTGTAGATCAAGGATATAAAGGCCATTTTGTATCATAGCATTGCCATATAAAATACCTTGGCAACAAATAGGAATATTGCCATTATTAATAACAAAGTCAAATCCATCCATATCCAAACATGAAACTGAAATAATGTTTCTGCTCATAGCAGGCACATAATAACAATTTTTTAAATCTAAATAAAGTCTAAAAGGTAAAGTGAGTTGATAGTCGCCTATCTTCATGGCCACAACTCATGCTCCATTCCCCATATGGAGGTCTACTTCATTCTTTCCAAGTAACCTCTTATTTCTTAGCCCCTGCACATTTGAACAAATGTTAGAACCACAATCGGTATCCAATATCCAAGTTGTAGAAATATAAAGGTTAATTTAAACAACAAAAATACAAAAATTGGATGCCTTGGCTCCATTCTTCTTTTGTTCTTCCTTAAAGAGAGCGTAACTCTTCCTCCAATGCCCTAACTTGTTGCAATAGAATCATGTGCTCTCACTCTTTTTGAGCTTTTACACCTTGGGCTTAGGTTGGGCCTAAGGTGCACTCTTACTAGACTTAGGTCGTGCTTGGTCATTCTTGGGTTTTGCCTTACCTTTCCCCTTTCCCTTAGTGGGTTACTTTTGATGCCCTCTTGAACCATAAGTACGCATAGGTCTCTTGGTCTATGAATTGATTTTGGAAATTGAGTACTATGGTGGCTAGCATCAGGCAGGTCACGTCATTGGAGTCGCTCTTCTTAGTCTTAAAAGTTTCCTTTGAACTGCAGAGGCATTCCTAGTAGGTTCTTCAGGTAAGAGTGCATCCAAAACATACGACTTCTTCTATTGCTTAAGAACAATTCTCAAGTTTCGAGACCAGTCTATGAAATTAGTGCCATTTAGTTTGTCCTTTCTAGGACCGATCACAATGAAAAGTTGTTATTTGAAGAAGACATTTTTCAATCTACAATAATATAAATTTAGCAAGATTAAATGAGGTCTTAATAAATTCCCACAAATCGAATTAACATCCCTTTAAATAATTCATGTTAGTGATTTAACGTGGGCCAAGATCAACTTTTCACAACAACTCATTAGTCAAGCTGAGATTGTACACCTAACGAGTTAAGTTACTTAGGTAGGAAAACTCCAATCATGTCTCGTACATCACTCTTTGATCAAATGAGCTAACATCTTAAGATGTTATAGCACAAACCCATTTATTAGTTGCCTAGGTTTGGGCATCTCTTTCCATGTTAAGCCCAACCTACATCCATAACCCATACCTCACAAAGATAATCGGGCATATCTAGGACTCCTAGTCTACGTGACCAATGATCGATGCCTTGACATGTTTCGAATTAGGAAGGCAACTTTGTGACTTACTATTTTAGGGATTCATTTTATTACGACTTACATGGCATATGCTTTGTCATCCATTCATAGCATGCATATATATAAGTGTATAAAGTAAAGCTTGACAAACATGGGCCTAAAAAACCTATAACTAAGATTCTATACTATTACATATGAATCTTCAAATTGGGCTTCTCCACTCAGGTGGGCTTCATCTTGATTTAAAAAGTCTTTAAATAAATTCTATACTATGAAATAAATGAAACTTTTACAATAATCCATAATGGCACATAGGCCATATTTAATTATATAACCTAGGGCCCATGAATGCACCATGCATATTCATTCATCACACAAAATATGCAAACAAATATATATAACATTCATGGATAAAACAAAGTCCAATTTTTAATTAATTAAGCTAAGCCTATTAGTGGAAATTGCGTACTTGAACTTTTAAGAGAAGACCGTGTGATAGGCCTAGGCCAAAGCCCAATGGACTAAATCCTCTTATTGAATAAGTTCTCTTAAAAACCTAAAACACAAACTAGTTAGATTTGTGCCATAAATCAACTCTAGTATAATTTCCAATTTTGCCATTTTTAATATTATGTCATACAGCCCATAAACATTAAAAATACAAATGATATGAACCAACATGAATTAAAACACAAAAATTCATGAAGAACATATATCATACACGTCATTAACAACAAAATAAACAAACAACATGAAACTGGTTGTTTGATGCTCACATAATGCCACAAACAATGCATAAACACTTAAAACGATTTTATGAGCCATTTAATAACTTAAATAAGGTCATAAAAATTGAGTTAAGTTTCTGTTCAGATCTTATCTAAATGTGTTTTTGCCATTTTAATCAAAACAAAACAAACGATGTTGATTAAACATGTAACAAACACAAATTAGTCATTGTTTTAACTGATTTGTAAATTAATCAATTAAATTGTCATGGACAAGAATTAAAACCATTTTAAAATATGTCCAGACCTATTATTAATATTTAAAAATCACTTACAAACATGGAAAACACATTTTTACAATTAATTTTGAGAAACTCGTTGTTAACAAACACATATCATGTAGACTAGCACCTAGTTTCAAGATTAAAATGTACAATCAGGTATACATAATTAAAACAGACCATGAACAACACTAAGAACATCTTATGACATTATATTAACATGTCATAATAATTATAATACCTAACTAATAATTATGATACCTAACTACCACAAATGTGTCCAAGTATAGATAGAAGATATAGTTCATTAGGTCCATGAATGTTAGTAGAGCATTGGTAAAGCCAAACAGCATGACTAAGAACTCATAATGCCTATATCAACTGAAAAAGGCTATCTTTGGCACATTTACCTCTCTTACCCAAAGCTAATGATAGCCTGATCTTAAATCAATTTTGGAGAACATGCCTACACCTTTTAACTGATTGAATAAATCATCAATCCTAGATAGAGGATATTTGTTCTTTATAATTACTTTATTCAATTCTTTGTAGTGAATGGAAAGGTGTAATGATCCATCCATCTTTTTTACAAACATTACCAGTGCTACTCAAAGTAATAACTAGGGCTAATAAATCCTTTTATCAAGTAACTCCTATCACTTGATCTTCAATTTTTTTAATTTTATAGGTGCCACATGATATGGAGCTATAAAAATAGGAGTAGTGCCTAGTATGACATTTACGATAAATTCGACTTCCCTTTCTAGTGGCAATCTTGGTAATTCATCAGAAAAGTCATGAATAGTGAGAACACCACTTATTTTAGGCTTTTCTTCCTTAAATTCCATTACATAAGTCAAGTAGGCTTTTCACCCCTTTCTGATACATTGATTTGCTGCTGTAGCTGAGATGACGTTGGACAAGAAATTAGATCTTTCCTCAACCACAATTAACTCTTATCCTTTGGGAGTTTTCAGTGTGATTTTCTTTGATTGATAATCAACCATTACTTGGTGCATCTGTAACCGATCCATACAGAGGATTACATCAAATTCAAGAAAAGGAAGTTCAATCAAATTGCAAAGGAAGGTAGTCTATTGTATCCAGATGGGATAGTCTCTATAAACCTAATTCACTACTATATTGTACCTCAATGGGTTACTTACTAGATATCATGGGATAATTGTGATCTATTTAAGTTTTCCCATGTGTAACTTTTATACTCAGATAGGAGTGTGTTGACCTAGGGTCAATTAAAGCATAATTTGAAGTATCAAATAGGAGAAATTTGCCTACTATCACATTTGGAGCATCCTAGTCCTCTCTAACTCTTATTGCATAAGCATGGGAAATTGGTTACCTATCTATTATTGAAGGCACCTATGTGCTCCCTCTAGTTGATGCAGCACTAGTGGGTCCACCACTCCTTTGACCTATGGGTGGTGTATTACTAGGGTTATCTATTGGTGTAGATGGTGAGGTAGTCTGCACTTGTCGGTAATCCTTTTGCTTGTGTTCCTTTGACCCACATCCCAAACAAGCTCCTATTAATCTCCAAACTCTCCTATATGTCGATGGCCATAATGATCACATTGAGGCTAGTTAAATCTGGTTGCACCTTGAGAAGTACTAACAACATAAGTTGCTAGGGGATTGGCTCGAGCAGTAGATTTTTGAATTTAGGTCAGGGAAGCTAAAGGAGTTTGTGGCAGAGTAGTGAAACCCTTAGGCTTTTTGCTAGGTCCATTAGGGGAACTTGTACCTGCTGGTAGAGGTCTTCTCCTCTGTTGAAATCTAGCCTATTTATTTGGTTCATCAACTTGCATTGTTTTAACTCGGGAAGTTACTTGTAGCAGGGATCTCATATTCATTTATTCATATGCTGCCAATGCCTTTGTGATTTTATTATTGAGACTTTGTATAAACAACTAACATAATTTCTCTCTAGTTAAGTGGTAGTCCTTCAAATAAGCACTTAGCCTCTTAAATTCCCTCTCATATTTTTTCACAGATCTGTTGCCCTACCTAGGTTGCCAGAAGGCATTCTTCATAGCTCGTTTGTGCTCTTTATGTATATTTTTTTCTCCAAATTAGTGGAGAAAGAATTGCTAATTAATCTCTTTGGCGGATGTGTACCTTTTAACTATTCCCCACTAGGTATAACCCGATCCTTAGAATAAGGCAATCATACCCTCTAGCATCACTTTTCGGTGGATTGTGTGTGATTCCAATGAGTCTTTTGAGCTTATTCAACCATTCATTATCTTCAATAGTTGTCAACTAATCTTCGCCATATAAATCTTCTACCCTTAAATTTTCAATTGTTCTAGGATAGGTTTTCTAATGGGTCATGGTTGTAGTTGAGGTTGTGGCTTGCATCTTTTGATGTAGTAACTCAACAATTGACTACTTGAAATATGGTGGTGCAATTGGGTGAGGTGTATGTGCAGTTGTTGGTGGTGTATGCTAACATGGTTGATTAGTGCCATTGTTGGCTTCTGGACTAGTTGATGCCCCACTCTCAACATCGTTCTTTAACTCAATCGCTCACCTCAAGCTCGAGGCAATAAGTATCACTAAAAAGGTATAAGGGGACAAGTAAGAATTAATTTCAATCATTTGTCACACTTATGCATATTCTCAAATATTAGGACTACCCAAACCTACTCTAATACCACAAAACATGACACCTTAAGCTTGAACATATATATGATAACGATATACTACTATTTTTCACATGAAGAGATATCACATGGCATAAACATGAAGATCACGCATCAGAAAAAAATAAAAATTTGATCACTCATACCACGCAATATACAACAAAGAATCGAAACATGCAATTTTAGGGTTTTGAAAACTTACAACCTTGGACGCTTTTAAAAATTTTATTTTTGCTATGGCAAATATATAAGATAGACTTATATACTGCTGATCTCGAACACCAATGACAAAGGAGCAGCCTTTACTCCACACCACTCTATGCTCACATACACACTTGCAAAGAAGGCTTAAAACTATATTGCTACCTTTAATCTTTGTGTACTTGGCTATGGGTATTAAAATGAATACACAAGATCTGATCTTGTTCTTCCTAATGTTCACTAATGTCTACCCAAAATCCAAAGGAAGAAGAAAGAGTCCTTTTCCCTTGAGAGTGGCGGCAAAAATAGAGAGAAAAACTAACTAGGAAAAATAGAATTAATCAATTTATATCACTAGATTAGGAAAACTTATGGTGGCCGAAATCCCTTAGAATTAGGTCTAATTTTCAGCATCCATCAATTCCTAATTTAGTCATTTAAATTAATTCAAATTTTATTAGTTTTTAAATTCAAATTAATTTAAATTTGCATTAGTCAATTAATAAAAAAAAATCACTTCTTTATTGTTTAGTAGTTTCCGAATTCAACTAGGATTTCTAGTTTGAATTTCGGCCACATTAATTCCCTTTTAAGTGATATATCTTGATTCAAATATAATATAGGATTCAATACTCAATTACCTTAATTAATCGAAGATAATTAATTAATTGAAATTAAACCTACTAATGCCGAAATTCCCTCTCTCATGGACAAAGTCCATTTAGCAATTTTAACGCCCATTGCATGAATTAATTTGACTTTAAATAAAAGCCCAAATTAATGCCCAATACTTTATTTTAAATATTTTAAGCCCAATGCTTTGTGTACGATCTTATAGGTTCATTTAATATTGGTAATGAATTAATAAATAATCCAAAGGCTATATATATTCTCTAACAAGATATTATAACATTTTAAATTACAAGATATTATACAAATGGTATTTAGTGACCTAATGCAATTTTTCATTGTCCCTTAGCCTTAAATATCAAAATCAATATAAGGCATGGAACTAGTCATCCTTATATATACTAATTCCTTTCTTGATATTCCAATGACATTGAACTCTCGGATAAATAATTATTACTCATTATTTCATCTTGGTATGGCCATACACTTCTCAGTTCACTGATCAAGTGGCCAATGATATTTTCTCTCTTATTGAAAGGGGTAATCCCTTTACTTCCCTCATGCTCTCTAACATGAATTAGTGCATGCCCAATCATACCCATACCTTTCCCTCTATTACGAGTACATTAGGTGTATGTTAGAGTACATAGTAATTCATAAAGAGTTTCATAGAGATTTCAGGTCTCAGAACTCCGATTCAATACTTGCACATGAAAAACACTTATGACTTATACCATGCAGTGTTCTCATGAATGGATCGAATCTAGATACCATGTTTTAAAGATGTATCTATGATCTCTGATTAACACTCTAGTCCTTATGATTCGTAAGACAAAACTCAACTTATCATAGAGAGCATACTAGTCTTAATCCATTTGTTATTCCTATAACAATGACTGACTAAGGATATTTAGAATGAAATCTCAATCGTTTCAAGGTCTTACAACCATGTGCCTCACAAATGATAACTTAAACTGAAACAACATTCTTCTATAGTTCTATCATTTGATATGCATAGGAATACAATAGATAACACAAATGCCTCATTTATTAAATTAAATGCTTTATAACAATGTATTGGGGCTAGGGCTTACACTAACATGACATTGTATGGTTAATCTAATCCATTGGTTACTTTTAATTCGATATTTATGCACCTTAAATGTGATGCCAATTTCCATTTACAATTTTGTGACTATTAGTCACTATTCATTCGGTAGAAATTTGGACAACATAATGAATATAAAATGATGCTACCCAAACCTGCGAAATGTCAAATTTACACTTCTAATGTTCAACGTCAACCTCTAAAACTTCAACAACAAAATAAGCACTTTTAAATGTCAATTCACAATCCATCAATGCCATATAAATCATGCAACTCTAAATCAAGAATAATATTAACATACATAACCATATGTCTACTATGGTTTAAGTGTTTGTTGCATATTACATTACATATTTTAAGACAACTACTACATTACACATAACTACATTTCTATCTATCATCACATATATACATGCCAATTGGTCTTCCATATTTCACTATGGCTTCCTTTACCTGTCCCTTATATGCAGCCAACAAAACCATGCGCTAAGTAACTATGTTGCCTATTGGTGGATACACTACGAAAAATTTCATTTATACAAAAAATATTCTATAAAATTACTATTTTTCCATTAGTTAATATTTGTCATCTTTTATCCTCTAATTAAACCTTAAACTTCTTAAATTACCACTTAATCCTCAATAACACTTTACTTATTCCTCACTTATTTCTCAATTAAAATGATAAATTACAATTTAGTCTCTAAGCTTCCAATTTTGAATATGTTATGCTATTTTCATGCTAAATTTGTCCTTTTTACTTTCTTTTTAGTAAATATTCATTTTTAAGTCAAAAATTTATATTTTAATCCTTACATTTCTTTATGTAGTGGCAAATTACAATTTGCTCCCTAAAACTTTTCTTAATTGAACTTTTACCCTTTTTTTACCATTTTAACCCTTATCCCTACATTATTAATATAAATTAAATGTTTTACCCCTAATTTCTAACATAATTACATTTTTACCCTTTAATAATCGCTTAATTACGTCTTCCATCTTATTCAACCTTTTATTACATAGTTGACCTCTTTTTATGCCTAGTTTTCCATTTTGTCCTTATTCTTTTATAAAGTTAGAGTTAATGTCTTCTTTGTGATACTCCTGAGGTTCGTCCTCTTAGTCATCTTGAAAATTCCATGGTAGCTAATCCCAAATGTCTTATTCTATAGGTACATCTGGCACTATAGGGTCTAATCCACACTTATCTCTAGTCTCTAGGTCAGTCAATAGTTGAACCTAACCCTTTCATCCCCATATTAGCTCTATCATCTTCATGGCAAGCACAACCTATAAATCCACATAAATATTCTCCTAAACATGGTCTCTAAACCTATTCTCATATGCCCTCAGGGCCAATAGTAGTCCAGTTATGATGCCTCCTATGCAAACCTATGTAGTGGACTAGGTGGCCACTCTGACTAATGAGTCAACAATCTAATGGGTAATGTCCACATGCCTATGCTCTCACATCCCTCATAGGCCGGTAATCTCGGCTGAATTAATTGACCTGAGACTCCTTGTGTAGCCTAAGTAGGATGTGGATAACACCCTCTAAATGTTCATATATGCTTGGGTGGCTAACATCATGCTCTTCATTGTGTTTGACTGATATCTTTCACTCGAAAGTACTATTGTTGTCAATCTGGTCTGGTCCATTATTATGTTGGGGGTGACCACATCAAGTCCAACTATAAGGCCTATAGCCTCACTGAATCACCAGTATGTGCTACTGTAATCAATGCCCAGTACCTAGAACTATACCACACCCTCCATAGTGTTCAATCTCTGGAAGCCTCCATACTCTAGAGTGGGTAATAGCTCTCTAGTGACATCTAAATTAGTTTGAAAGGCTAAGTTGAAGAGCTCCATCCAATTCACTTTAGCTAGGAGTTGGTCAACCTCCTCTATCAGTTTGACAGACTATAAAAACTACCTGGACATAAAGTTCTTGGCTCAAAACTAAAATCATAGCAAGGTTCGATATCTTACGACCTACTTGAGCATCATATATGTTGGTATAGGTTGAGTTGGAGTAATGTGTACGGCCCTACAAGGGATCCTATAAAAAAGATTATATGTCAAATTTCTATGATTGACTTAGGTCACAAGTAAACCAATGCATTAGCATTAGTTATAATTTTGATAACATGCCTGCTTAGATTGTGGTTAGCCCTCCTATATGGAAATGTGCGTGAAGTGCTACCATGTATTGAGCATGTAAGGACCCAATCATGTTCCTAATTGGATTATTTTTAATTAATGAGGAATACAGTTAATTAAGGGAATATTTGATTATTTTGCAATTATCGAGGTTAAGTCCCAAGAGGGGTATTTTGATATTTTCAGCATGCATATAATTGAATTTGGGTAAGTTTTAATTTTAAGGAAGTATGCAATTGAAAGTAAAATAGAATTTTTTTATTGGGTCCTAATCGGATTATTGTTAATTAATGAGGATTACAGTTAATGAAGGCAAAATTTGATTATTTTGCAATTATCGAGGTTAAGTCCTAAGAGGGGTATTTTGGTAATTTTAGCATACAAGTAATTGAATATGGGTAAGTTGTAATTTTAAGGAAGTATTTAATTGAAAGTAAATTAAAACTTTTGGGGTTAAATTGTAAGAAATGGAAATTTAGGAGATCAAAGTGTACAAGGATATTTTGGGAATTTCTTTTGGTGAGATATTTATCCCACTCAAAGAATTGGGGTTTTTGGGAGAGAGGGAGATTGGCATTTTGAGGGATCTCTCTCTCTCTATGGTGACGATTTGGAGAAAGATGCTAGGGTTTGTGAGTTAACATCAAAGGTAATGTTTTCTCTTGAAGATTTCCTCTTTCTTTTATTTTAATTTGTGATTTCTAGTGAGGGATTACAAGATCTTATTGTTATCACCATGTATAAGGAGAAGAGAGAGAAGCAGATAGATCGAGTGAAGGAGAAGAAAGAAATTATGAGCAAAGGAGATGGATCAAGAGGATCAAAGAAAGCGTTAAAGTTTCAATGAGGTATGGGACTATTATGATGATTTTGTGAATGGGAGTGCTATTGAAAATTATTGTCTGTATATGAAATTAAAGGAATTAGGGTTATATTTTCTGGGTACGTAAATTGGGATGAAAATGGAAGACTGTTGCTTAAGATGCCAAGTCATGAACTCCTTCACAAGTCGTGCACTTTTGCCTTATTTTTTCCCTCATGACTTGTGATTCTTGATTTGGTTTTCTATTAACTCATGAATATCTTTTTGAGTCATGCATTCTTGTCTGATTCATGAATGCCTTCATGAGTCGTGCACCATTTGTCCCTAGGTCACTCGTGAATGTGCTATTCTTCTTTGTCTGCTCACTTGTGAAATCCCTTCACGAGTCATGCATTCTTGTCTGACTCTTGAGTCCCTTCATGAGTTGTGAAATGTATCCCTTTTTTCTTCACTCGTGAACCTCTTCATGAGTCATGAACCTCATCCCTTTACTTCACTCTGGAAATCCCTTCACGAGTCAAACAGTTCTTCATGACTAATAGACCTATCTAGACTATTTTGCTTATAAGTTGAGCTAGATAAAATAAAATTGAATGATTCTTGCTTTTTTTGAAAATAGACTTCCATACATATATTTCATATGAAGAAACAAAGTTCTAAATTTGTTTCTAACTAGGCCATATTTCAGCTTCAATTGTGGAATAGTTTGCCGCCCAGTCACTAGGAGTAAACCTCAGTGTTATATAAATGTCTGAAAATATAGAAATGATATTAAGATGGTTTTTAATCATTTAGAAACTAGAAACATAGTGTAATAAGTTTATAGAAGATCATTTTTGCTGAAAATGCCTTTTGGTATGTCAAAAACCACTAAAAATTCAAACTCATAAAACTGCCTATGACTGTCCACGACTCATGACTCCTGTCATGACTTCTGACATGTTCTAATCGTGAACAAGTGCACAAGTCATGAAGTTTGCTGCCTGTCACGAGTAGTGGAACCCCTCACAACTCATGACACTTTCCTGCTTCATCCAAACATGATTTTTAAGCCCTTTAGTGTAATCAAAGCTGGTCTAAACCTTTTTAAGTAATTTTAAACATAAAATAAAGATAAGTTGTGACACTAAACATGACTAAATGAAGCGATATATGAGCATAAAGTTAGTAAATGAACACTAACATTAGAATACATGAAAATGTTTACTTGCATGTGATTGTATTATAATGAGTATACACGTGTGATTTTGGCTTTGCCCAAAAATATTGCACACTAATATTTCTCTACAATGACAAGAGAATACTATGACATAACCTAATGAGAATAAGAGGATAATTGCAAGGTTATAAGTCTAAGTTGAAAGAGTTGGGACATTGCCTTTTTAAGCTTAGTCATGAGGCCATATAAGTTAAGTTATGCTTTAAGTCATAATGGAAAGTAGTGGTTAGCCTTGATATAGAGGAACATGCTTGTCTTTTGCTTATGCCATGTATTTTACTACGTAAACCACATACCTATAAGTAGTGTACTAGCATATAAGATGGGATAATATTGCATAAATGTACCTGATGGTAAGATAAAATAAGATAAAATGTATAAGTATGATGATTTGATACATATATGATCACGTTAGGGTATATAACCCGTGGTCCATAATCTAATAGACTATAAAGTAAACTAAGGGCTTAACTAAGAACAAGTGTTGACCTAAGAATGCCATTAGTGTATTCATATTATTATATCGTTCATAACTACTTAATTATTATTTAAGTGATTATGTATTGGTATGAATGACTATTATATGGTATGGAAGCTACTCCTGGCGAATAAAAACAAGCTATGTCATTGAGAACTATTGATGAAGTTGATAAATACAATATCTATTATTGATGTATCTATGTCTATTGTTGATGTATCTATGTTATGATAAGTGTTATAACTTAATATGTGAACAGGTATAAATAGCAAAATCACTTATTGCCATGATTCAAGCTGCATTTATATGTTTATGGATATGCATTTAATGTTATGAAGACTTTTAGTAGCAAGAACCATATTTTCATATTGCCTTATGTAAACCATGCATAATATTGTTTATGATGATATAGATCAATGAAAGGTTATATTTTATTATGTTTGCATAATCATACAACTATTGTGATATGAATGAATCAAATTTGATGCACCTATGTGATCATATGGTAGCATCCACATATACTGGAGCTTATAGCTCAATATGTAAATATGATTAGAATGATATGCATTCTTTTATGAAATGAGGCTTTCAGCCAAATGATGTACTAAGTAAAGAATAATATGTTAAATCAAAGATGTTTTTAAAGTGGTTAAGCCTGCGAGTCTTAGTTCAGTTGTGGATTAGATAGGCATGCCTAAAGGGATTTAGTTGCAGCTGCCATAGTTGACCCCGTTTGGGTCTTGTTCCTTAATGGCACCCTCTTTCGGCCCTTTTAGGTCCATAGTTTGTTCCTTACTGGAACCATTGTTTGACCCCATTTGGGTCCATTGTTTGATATCTTCGAATATCCATAGTTTAATACCTTCGGGTATTCATTGCTCCCATTATCCACCTTTTGAACTAGTGCTTAGGTAGGCTATTAAAGATGATAAAAATGTTCACAAGATAAAGTAAAACATACATTAATTGCTTCACTTACATAATGTAAGCATGGTGAATGGCCTATTATATTACTTATCATGATTTCCTTTTGCAATAAACCATTTCAATGAAATGAAATTACTGGAATGTATATCTATGAGATTTAAATTGCCACGCTTTGATAGAATGGGTACAATGTTATAATAAGAATTGTTTGGGCTATAGCATACACAATGTGTTTCATATGCCTTAGAAAATATAAAACGTTTGTATGTAATAATTGGACCTTCATTTGTAATCATATTACTTAAGGATGTTCTCTATGATTTCATGCAAAGCTGATTAGTTAATACTTATAAATCTTTACACCTGTATGTGCAGTCCAATAACTCTTATATAAGCCAAAGGACGGTGTATGGCATAATATGATGTTGATTGACATTTAATTGCCATAATAAGATAACATCAAGGAATACATGGTTGGGCACAGTAGTTGTGAGTTATAATTTTGTTCCATAATTATGATTGTATGATATATATATATATATATATATATATGAAGTAATAATGCCTAGCAATATCTTTATAGAAGTTACATGACACATACATTTCTTATGCTTTGAATGAACATTAAATGCATATTTTATGTAACTAATTAGATTAAATTCATATGATTGGAGGTTGTACCATCTGTAATAACGAGGTTGGAATTAAGGAATAAAAGGATTAAAAGGTCTATAAATTCTGCTAGTTTATCAAGAAAGAGTTTTAACTATCAAAGTAAATTGAAAAGTCTTTAGGACCAAGCCAAGTTCGTGCCATACTCTACATTTATGTAAGTATATTAGTATTGTTAAGTTGAAGATCCCTTCGGAATATTCATTATATAATAATTAATATTGCAGACATATATTTACTTTATTTATGAAGGCAAGTAGTGTATTAATGATAATTTGGTAAGACCTTTTCCATAGAGTTTTGTTCCCCATCAAGCTTTATAACTTAGCACGGGTTTGTTTATCCATGTTGGTTGTTGGATAAGCTCCATTTTCGTTTGGTAGCTACCACAGCTTGACCCTCATCAAAGAGAGGAGCGGGTCGATTACAATTGTGTGGGGTATTCTATTATGTATTGTTGGCCAATTATATTTGGCCCTCTTATTTAAAAGTTTGATTTATTTATTATGGCATGTAATTATGGCCTGTGTTATTGTTATTATTATTATTATTATTTCTGCCTGAGCTTTACTAGGTTTATGATGATGATTAATGATTACCAATGGTTAGTGGATTAGGGTGTTACAGAACAACATCCTAAGCCTAATATCAGACAATCTAGTAAGCATGCATGACAAACAAGGTGCAATAAATATTCTAGATTTTACAAAAATTTAGCATCATTATTACTAGAAATGTTCTTTCCCACTGCACAAAAAAAAGCACTTTAAACCAATCCATAGGCCATCATTAGCTATCAAGCAACACAACCTAAGTTGTTTAGCATAGGAAGCTAAAGTTGTCTTGAATTATTCCTATGAAATTAAAGTCTTAAGTAGGACATGTTTTCAAATATACAAAAATAAAGGCTACCTATATTATTTGCTAAAATATTTACAACGTACATGCGAAAACACACAGGCTATCAAGCAAACAAACTTTTATAAACTAAAAATATACTCTTAAGGGCAGCATTCAATTCTAAACTATAAGGCAACATGCTTGCATAAATTTTATCCACTACTAGAGGTTTAAAAGTATAATAAAGATCTAAAATATAATTAAACTAACAAAAGAATAAGAAAAATAAAGGAAAAGCTCAAATAATACTTACTTGGGATGTGAATAAGGATGAAATAAAACAAAAATAGAAAGCTCTTTTAATTGTTCATTTCTCCCAGGATAATTTTGGCACAAATGGCTCAAAAAACAAACCAAAAATGAGGGAGAAAGCTCAAGAAAACTGAGAGGACCCTTAGAATTTCAAAAATGGTGGTTTATGAAGAGTGAAAAAGAAGAAGACAAGAAGAAAAAGAGAATTTTATTTTCAAATTTTTGAGCAACAGATTGGCAAGCTCTCCATCACTAGCAACAACGACTATATAGTACGTATGTCCTGTTTGTCACTACTTGTAGACTTTTTTTATTTCTTTTTAATTTCATTTCTTCATTATTCGCTCTCTATTTACCTCAAAACGCACCATTTCCATCCTTGTTACACGTTTACTACATTATTTTATTTTATTTATATATTTACTTACATGTATTATTTATTTTAGTCACACATATTTACTAAAAACACAAAATACTCCCTAAAATTTATTGTGAACCTTGAATTTTTGGACTTTTCATGTCCAAAATCTTTCGAAAATCGTTTGCCTTGGCCATGAACCTTTTGAATTCCCTACAAAACATGAAAGAAAAATAAAATGCAACAACATGTATGTGAAATGCATAAGGCATGCAAAAAAATGCATTTTGGTCATTTAAAGGTGATAGACAAGTTAGTCATGGCTTCCTTTTCAAGGGATGACCATCTGTCATCCCTTTTCTATAAATAATGGATAAATTCCTTGGTCTTTGTGCCTTTGACTTCTCCCTTTCAAAAGGAAACGTTTGCCAAGTATTTTCCCTCTCTTCCCTTTATCTTTTTTTTTCTTTTTGGTCATTTTTCTTCTAGTTATTTATTTTTCCCTATCATTTTTTTTTGCTTAGACTATTTGAAAATTCCCGTTACTATGACTTCTACACTTGCAAAATTACACTAGTTATTAGAAAACTTGAAAACTTGGGAGGACTCTCTTTTAGCTCCGTATTCCAACCTGAGGTTTCTGAGAACACTATAAGAAAATAGCAAAATAGCAACATAATTTATTTTGTTGCTAATTTAACAACAGAATACCAATTTCGTTGCTATGTAGCAACGAAAAATCAATTATGTTGCTAAAATTGGTTAAAGTTTTAGGGATTTAGCAAAAAAAAACAATATGGTTGTATTCCGTTGCTAAAAAGAGGGGGAGATTTTAGCACTAAAATATAGCAACAGAAAATAATTTTCGTTGCTAAATAATGTGGTATTTGATAGCGGGAAAATTTTGGGATGAAAATTAACAATGGAAAAATTATTCTATTGCTAAAATAGCAACAAAATTTATTTTCATTGCGATTTTTGCAAACTTAAATTGCATTTGTGAAAATAGCAATTGAAATCTATTTTGTTGCTAAAATAGCAAAGGAATTTAATTTTCGTTGCTATTTTAGCAACAAAATTTAATTTCCGTTGCTAAAATAGCAATGGAATTTTATTTCCATTGCTATTTTAGCAAACTTGAATCGCATTGAGGTTACTAAAATAGCAGCGAAATTTAATTTTGTTGCTAAAATAGCAACGAAAATTAAATTCGGTTGCAATTTAAATAACGTTTAAAATTTTCAGATGAGAAAGTAGCAACCAAAATTAATTTTGTTTCTAAAATAGCAACAAAAAATGAATTTCGTTGCTATTTTTTACTTTGCCCTAGGTATAAAGACTGCTTTTTTCTTCTCCTGTCTTGCCTTTTTGCCCTCTATACACACACACACTCTCTCTCACTATTTCTTAGGTTATGCCTCTTGACATTTTCACTCCACCGTTGCCCTTACTAGTGGTCCTCCAACCTTCCCTCCCTACACAAGTTATTTCAAAGGTTAGATTTTATTTTTTTTGTCAATCCATTTTTGTTTGTTGAAGGTATTTCTCTCATTCTTACCTATCTTCTCCCTATGCTCTCACTTTCTCTGCATCTTTGATTTTTTCCAAACAATGAGCTGCTTTGTTGGCGTTTCCTAGGATGAAGAACCATGAGCAATTGGATAACTTCTTCTTCAGCTCCAAACAATCTACAAGAACTAAACCCAGTCCTTTTGTAATTTTCCAGTTTATATCACCCATTTCTAAAGGAACTTGAACTGGATTCACATTTTGGTTCTTTGATTGGTATTTGCATTTTGATCGATCAGTGATGATCTTGTTCATATCATCCAGATCAACCATTAAAACGGAATAGGAAGAAGGGAGAGTAGCAGTGCAATCCCTAACCACATTAAGGAGCAAGAACCCTAGAGAGAAAAACAAAACCCCTACACAATGAGGCAAGTTTTTTTAAGTTTACTGATTTATATTTCTTTTATATTTTTTTAAATAATTTTAAATTTTATTTCTTTTCACTTGTCTAAAAATAGAGTAGCTTGTTCTTATCTTATTTGATAGAAAATAATAATAATAATTCTTGTATTATTTCTTTTAATAGTAAAAAAATAATGAGTTGAATCTGAAAAAAATACTTAAATAAATTATTTTCATGGCACAGCATTAATCTAATGGTCCTCTAAAGCAGCAGGGAATTTGATAGTTTGTATAGTTGAAAAATCATGACATATTCCACTTACCTTTGAAATTAAGTGGAATTTGTATAGTTTAAAAATGCCCTGTTTTGCTCTGTTTTCTTTTGCTTTAGCATGTGTTTTTCTCGTCGCTTTCATCCCTGCTATTGGTTCTTGTTGGTATTCAAATTTATTACTTTATGTTGCTGATGGTTCTTGTTAGATGTCGAATTTGTTACTTTCTTTTGGCTGCTCTAGTCTATAGTTTTTGATGTGAATTGCAGATTTAGAGATGTGGAAATTATAAGGGCTATATATATTATTTACATACTCTTATTTTAGTATATGAGTGTTCATGTAAGGACCCAATCATGACCCTAAACGTATTATTGTTAATTAATGAGGACTATAGCTAATTAAGGCAAAATTTGGATTACTTTGTAATTATCGAGGTTAAGTCTCAAGAGGGGTATTTTGGTAATTTCAACATGTAAGTATATGAGTTAAGTTAAATTATAACTAAAGACAAGGATATAATTGAAGTGAATTAGAAAGTCTTAGGGTTTAGTTGAAAGAAATTGAAATAATGGGGGTTTAATTGTGTATAAGGGTATAGTGGGAGTTTCCCTTGTTAAGATATTTATCCCACTATAAACTAGGGTTTAGAGGGAGATGGAGATCGGCATTTGAAGGATCTATCTCTCTCTCTCTCTTTCTATGGTCACGGTTTAGAGATGGATGCTAGGGTTTGGGAGTTAACATGAAAGGTAATGTTTTCCTTTTAGATACCTTCTTTCTTTTCTTTTAATTTGTAATTTCTTTGGTGATGAGAGATTACAAGATTTGTTGTCATCATGTGTAAGGAAATGAGAGAGAAGCATGTAAATCAAGTGAAAGAGAAGAATGGAATCATGTGTAAAGGAGGTGAAGCTTGATTTTGAGGTACGAGATTTATTTGGAAAAGTTACTGTATACATTTCCCATCTCATGTTACATGTGTTGTCTTTGAGAGATTAAGGCTAAATATAGTAGGTGTTGATGATTATAACATGATTAGTAACTTAAATGATAATATAAGTATGTAAGGAGGTGAGATTTAGGGTTTAATTTTATGTCTGCATAATCGGGATTTTGGGCTTTCCTTCTTTTCTTCCCACTCGTGGCCACTCACCATTTTTTTCTTATTCATGCGTGATCACACATGTGTTTTCTCTTGGGAGCACATGGTCATGCGTTGATTTAACTTTGAGGATGCATGGCCACATAATGATGTCCTTTCTTCTCACCCATGGCCATGCATGTGTTTCTATTTGGAAACACACGGCCACTCACCTTGTTTCTCCTTGATGTGCGCGACCACGTGTGTGTTTTTCTCTTGGAGACACAAGACCACGTGTGTGTTTTATTTTTGGAAACCTGTGGCCACGTGATGCTTTCTTTCTTCTCACCCATGGCCACGTGATGTCTGTCTTCCCCTTGCACACGATCAATTATGCTTTTATCTCCAAAAATACATGGCTAACCCTCATTTCTCTGTATGAAATGCTTGACCAACCATGCTTTATCTATACTCTTTCATTCATTCGAGTATATTCTCACCCTAAGATTTAAGCCATGTAATTAGATATTGAACACAGTATTATGTGGTCCATAAGATCCTGGTGAGAGCAAGAATTGAGATAATTAGATTAGTAATCTATATGAGTGATGGTAAATAGTTATTAAATGGAGATGGATATGTTACTTGATTACTAAGGGAGTAATAGATTATGAAAGTTTGTTCTAATGCTAAAGTCTATAAAGATATGATTCAGAAAGACATGAATATAGAATTAATTATTATAGAAATTAAAAGACATAAAAAGCTTTTATAATAGGGTGAAGATTGATTTAAGCTATAATTTATCCAAAGTCACCTACAAATGAATAAAGCATGATCGTTTAATATGAAAGTATATATATATATACATATAAATATATATACCTTGTTATACCTTGTTATAATGACTCATATATGATTATAATGGGATAAGCCTGTGGGTCTTAATCCAGTTGTGGATTAGATAGGCATGCCTAGAGGGATACATTCGCAGCCATAGTTGACCCTGTTTGGGTCTTTTTCCTTAATGGAACTATCATTTGACCCCTTTTGGGTCCATAGTTTGTTCCTTGCTGGAACCATTGCTTGACCCCATTTGGGTCCATAGTTTGTTCCTTGCTGGAACCATTGTTTAACACTATTTGGGTCCATTGTTTGATATCTTTGGATATCCATAGTCTGATACCTTCGGGTATCCATTGCTCCCGTTATCCACCCATCGAACTAGTACGTAGGCAGGCTATTAAAGATGTAAATGGTGCAAGAAATAAAGTAACGTATCGATCGCCTCACTTATATGTATTGGAATCATGATAGTGATTTATTCTATTGCTTTATTCTAAATTTCAGTTGGCTATAAACTACTTCTATGAAATGAAATGCCATGTTGTGCAGTACTTGATTGTGATGTCTTACATCAACTATGAGAAAGGTCACCATGTGAGTACCAGTGTGAGTCGGTTTTGCGATGAATAGTTGGGCCACATGGGCCATAAGCTTACAATATTGAATTAAACCTTACATGAACTATGGCATGCATAATAATATTCATGTAGGGGAAAAATTAGAAAATGTTTGCATGTGGCATAAAGACCTTGTCAGTTAATAATGAGGTGTAATACCTATTCCTTGGAATGGCATGCAAATTCAAGATTATGTGTGTATGTTTTTATGTATAATTCTAACAAAAATCAAAGTGCAAAGCATGATATGATATGAATCTGTATGATGTTTAAAGTGTAATGATAACATAACATTAAGGAAGACATGTGCAGAAAACTCGAAGAAAATGATAAGTTTGTAATATGTAATGAAAGCATGCCTAGCAATATCTATTGCAATGTTATATAACATGAGCACTTTCTTTTGGATATGCATAAGCAATAAATGCACATGTTAGGTAACCAAATTGGTTAATGGTATTGAGTTGAAGGCTATAAGAATATAATGATAGTATCAGTATTATGGAATAAGAATTATAAGGTGTATGAATTGTTATAAGAATTAAGAGAGTATGAAAAATGATTGTTAATTAATAAGTTTCTTGGATAAGATAATATTATATAATGCTTTCGGTTTTTGCAATGATGGCATCAATGGTTAAGGTAGTAAGCTCCTCGGAATGCCCAGTATGGCATGATAAATAATGTTACCTCATATGTTATTATGATAGTTGTATTTGGTTTGATGAAGAATATTGCAAGAGCTTGTCCATAGATTTTGTTCCCCACTAAGCTTTATAGCTTAGCACGGGTTTGTTTATCTGTGTAGGTTTCAAGAGAACTTCAAAAGATCGGGCAAAATGCGGTTGCCTTGAGATTTTCAGGACGCTTGAAGGCCCTTTTATGTTATGCTTATTTATCCATAAGTTTATTTATTTATGGCTTGTAATCAGGGCTTGTGTTATTATTATTGCTATTAGTATTTATGTTTGATCTTGATTAGGTATGATTGATGATGATTGATGATAATTGATGATTATTCATGGTTAAGAAATTAGGGTGTTACAGTTCAATTTCTCCGACTTTATATAAAGTGATAGTATGATTTTGATGAGTATAAATTAAGTGTTTGAATTTTCATTTTTTGATAATAAATGGGTTATAAAAATAAAAAAAATATTAATGTAGTGGTATATGATGTCAGTATCCGAAAATGGGAGCTTCATCTTTGACGAAGCACAATTCTTCGAGTGATGCCTACTTTTATTTTTTAATTGATATCTACTTTTATTTTTTAATTAATTGAACCTTTCCTTTGATGAGAAAATATAAATGACACTGAAATATTTTTCTTAATTGTTTATATTTTTTCAATTTCTTTTAGCTTTTAACTTGATGTCTTTAATGACAACTTCCAAACTTGATGATTTTGTGGCATGGATTTTGTGCACTGTTAGTTTTTATGCTAATATATTGTCATTACAAAGGTTAAACATATCTCTCTAATTAATGGTACTTAATTAGAACTATTAATTACTATTTACTAATAGAATTACGGTTAAAAATGAAATACAAACAGCAAGCTATTTTGCACTAAAACGACAAACTATTTTAGTGCAAAACTATCTATATTGTTTTACACTAAAATAGCAAGCTGTTTTAGTGCAAAATTGTCCACATTGTCTAACACTTAAATAGCAAGTTGTTTAAGTGCAAATTGTCTATAGCTCATGCAAATCATCCACCTTAGTCTCATAAAATCAATATCTTTGACAGTTACCATTGACATTTATTTCATATCATTTATAATCCATCGCATTACCTTTGTTTCCCATATACTACATTGTTTATCTGCATTTATGAGATTTGTAGAACTTGCATGTTACCTGCAGAGTCATTGCAGGTGTAAGCTGCCATCTCAAATGGGATTCTAATGTATCCATTGCCATAGAGCATTACAATTTGCTAATTCATCCAAACAAATGATTGTCTTCATGGCTGGGATGGAAATGCTCTTAAATGTGCTGTTGATTGGCCTTTACAATTGTTTTTTACCTAAGAAGTGCTATCTAGGGAAGATAATAATGCAATTTTTGGATAGTATTGTTCTCTTCTCTTCTCTCTCTCTCTCTTTGTCTTTCTTTTTTCTTTACATATGTATAAAAAGAAACTATTACAACTTAAGGATTGGCAGTCGCTGAATAATTTCCTTTTCCCCTTGCACCCATGTTAACTTCGAGCTTGCTCTAGGTAGCTTAGGGTCTTCCAGTATTTGCTAAGGCTGAAAAGAACACAAATGGAATTGGAGAAATCATGGGCCTCTGTGATGCATCAAGATCACACTGATTTTGCCAAGCATCACATTGATCGTAACTACTCAGTTTCTCAACAAAGGCGATAGCATTTTAGGCCATTGTGGCATGTTAGAGAGCATATGGCATTCTTAATCAGAAATCTCCAGTTTTATATTTAGGCAATTGATGACATATATTTTTTAATAGAGGGAGGCATATATTGGCAACTACTTTGGAGATAATTTTTTAAAATACATGTAAGCTAAATGCTAAAGATAAAATCATTAGGCTGTGAAATGGCTTTTGCTGCCGTATATTTTGCAACCAGAAGGTATCTGAGTGTCGGATGGGGTATTGGTGTGTCTCTTTACACCATAAAAAACATGCCACACTACCACTGCACATAGCTTGATTAGACAACATTTTGTCTAATGGTTTATGATTAACATTTTAGAGATCTATTTATCGTAAAAAATTTCTAGTCCCATTGTTTTAGGTGGATGTGATAGAATCTCAATGGTTGAAATTTGAATATACCCTAGTATACCCTTTTCATTTTTGTCTTTAATTTGCTTTTGTAAATTACATGTTTATTTATATGTTTTTATTTATGAATAGAAATATAAATAATGATACATTTTGATGTTCCAGGTGACTACTATAATTGTGAAGCTACCCTTTATGACACCCTTTGTTGAAGGTCTGATCATGCTAAGGTATCTAATTTTCTCATGTTAAGGTATCTAAGTTGCTTTTTTTTGCTTATTTTGGTTTACTCTTGGCTGGTTCTAGTTGCTTAAACTGTCATCTTGTCTGCTCAATTGGTGATGATCAGAACCACACCCTTCTCTAGTAAAAAACTAATACTTAATAGCTTTCTCTAAGGGTATGAATGTGTTCCCAACATTTTCCTTGTAGTTGATATTGCTCCATAAATATCTATTTTTGAGCATCTAAGTTATGTTTTATTAATTACCTGTCAAACTTTTTTAAAGGTGTAGTTGTGGACATTGATTGTTAAAGGTGTACGTATTTCTTATAGTCTCTAGGAAGTTGATGGTGAGTTTTTGCTTTTCCTTTAATCATGTTTGATCTCACAAGTCAGGTCACATTGAATGGGTATTAACTTTTCTTTATTGGATATATAATTTATGATTAATATTTCAATATACGATTAAAAACAAATTATGATTATTATGATTGTAGAATTATAAGATGGTACTAGGAAGCAAAGAAATGGAATCAGGTATCTTTATGTTTTATTATTATTATTATTATTATTTTATTTTGCTTGACAAGACGTTCATATACAAATTATAAATTATTACATTTCTTGGGAGAATTTTATTTATTTCATTTTATTTTCTTGATTTTGTAGAATGCATTTCCAATTATAGTAGTAACAAAGTTTGACGATTTCATTCAACTTCCTATAGATCTATAATGGTCAATTGCTAGCCAAGTAAGAGCATTTCTCTGTCTATTCAAGTTAATCATTTATCTTTTATCTTTTTGTTTTATTATGTTGTAATTTTTAAATACCAAACCAATTATGAATTTTTCATGTATCCGTTTTAATCAAAACTTTATTGGATAATATGTTTAAAAAAAACTGAAGAAAGAATTGTAATATCTATTGAATTTCTAAGCCAATTAACAAATTTAATAGAAACGATGTTATTTACTAATTCTTTTCCAGCAAAACATAACTATAATATAATTTGCTATATTCAATTACCGTATTGCAGATTAGATGTAACTGAATTAGTTATTAATTAGTCATTGAATTATTAGTTAACTAAAACAGCTTGTTGTTTTAGTTGCCCTTAAATAGATAACTAAAATAGCTTGATGTTTTAGTTATCTAATAATTCAATAACTAATTAATATTTTTTCACATATCTACTGTTGCTATTTCTTCTTCTTTTGTTTTTTTCAATAATATTTTTGAAGTGTTTGGCCTTAGTTTCTCTACATGGTTTTTAGGTAGGTGCTTCTCTAATTCGGTTTATCAAAGGAAAATGGTATGGTTTCAAATTTCAGCTTATGAAATTCTAAAACATAAATTATATTTAGTTTCTCTTATACTCCTGAGTTAACTGCCTTAGAGGATCTACACAACAAAAAATTAAGGAGGAGATGGGAGTGAAAATTGTATTTCCATCATCAAAGGAGGAGGAACCTATTTGTAAGTTATCTACATTTTTACAGACATCCATTTACTTTCTAAGAATGGCATAAAATTGCTATGCTAAAACATTGAGAATATGTCCTAGTCCAATAGTTTATACTTTAAATTTTGAACTTTTTGCTACTTTCAAAATGGCAAATGCCATGTCAAAATGTTGATTGGCCTTTTATTTATTTTACCATGACATGGTTTTTTTTTGCAGTCATTGAAGGAAGTTCAATTGATAGAGTCAGTAGAGTTTCGAAGAGGATACAAGATATTATAGATGAAGTTTGTGGCTGCTAATTGTTAATTTACTAAAGTTGCTTATTTATATTTGTTATTACAATATTGTATATTTGAAAACTAGTTTTCTTGGTTGGCATTCTACAGGTGAATTTTCCTATTAATGTGCTGCCAGTATCATTTCCTGGACATGCTCATAGTCAGACTTTTAATGCATTAGATGACTTGCCAAAGATTGTTGCACGGACTTTGCAGTAACTTATTATTGCAGTAATACCTTTTCTTATGTTTAAAAGATGAGAAAATGATTTTATACTCCATGGATATTAGTCAAATCCATATGTTGAATAAATACTACATGGTTCTTTGTGTTCTTGGATATTTTCAAGCCATGACATATATGCTTCTTCATTGATATACAAATTTGACAAGGAACTTATAGCAGTGTATACAAGGCTCGTGACTAAATATGTGTTTAAGACATATTGTTAATATTCTTGATGTTTTTATTTAATTTATTTATTTAAAATTATTTTTTATTATTTATCTTGAAATATGCTTGCATGTCATGTCATTGATTTTGTCTTACCGCTAATTTTTGGTTTACATTACATTATCTTGTAATCATATATTTTTGGCAGTTAATGGCTCTTCCATGTATGCAATCTCTCAAACTTTCTTTCCTGTCAATCATGGGTTTTTATATTAAAAAATTGTCATAATTTTTAGTGACGAATTTGCGATGAACAGGACTGTCATTAATTTTTTTACTTATGGGTGAATTTAGCAACGAAAAATGGTTTCTGTTGCTAAAATTATCAACGAAAATCAATATCCGTTGCTAAATTTAGCAATAGAAATTTATATTTCGTTGCTAAAATTGACCAATTCATCGAATCTTACATTGAATTTAGCAACGGAATTCCATTTTCGTTGTTAAATTTAGCAATGGAATTCAATTTTCGTTGCTAAATTTAGCAACGGAATGAAATTTCCATTGCTAAAAATAGCAACTGCCAAATTTGCAACTGAAATTTTCATTGCTAATTTTCGTTGCTATTTTTAATTAGCAACGAAAAATTGATATTTTCCGTTGCTAATTTCCTTTGCTAATTTGCAATTTTCTTGTAGTGGTAAAGTATCCTTTGATAGAAACCTAATTTTTATTGCTACCCATGTAAGGCCCCTAACATGACCCTAATTTAATTTGCATATTTTTGTGTTTAAGTAAGGGGGTAAATTAACATGTTGTTATGTTAATTCCATGAAAATAAAATAGAATAGTATGGTTTAATATCAATTGAGGGTGCAATTGAAGTAAAAAGGTGTTACTTTGGGGTAAATGTATTGATTTGGAAACTCAAGGGTCAAATGTGGATAGAAATGAATGTTTAAAGGTCAATTTGAGAGAGGGAATAAATAGAGAGGTTAAAGTTTAACATGCAAAGATTTGCTAGGTTATTGTGTAGCATGCAAAAGGTTGAAGGACTAAAGAGGGAATTATCCCTTGCTATTATAAAAAAAAACCAACTTTGAAGAGAGAGAAGAAAGAATGGAATCGACAATTCTTCAAGAAAAACACAGAAATGCTTCTTTCTCTCTCTTTTATGATTCAAAGTTGATACCTTAAGTAATCTTGAAGAGGAAATTGTGCATGTTGGCTAATCAAGAGTTTAAGGTTTTTAACTAAGGTAATTAACCATCATTGAGCCCTACAACATCAACTTCTTCTTCTTCTTCTTTTCATTTTAACTGAAAGAACGTTAACAGTGTGCTGGAACTTGTATGTCGTTCATTTTATGAAGGAGAAAAGGAAGGAAGGAAGAGCAAAAGAAAGGGTGTTGCTAGAGGTTGAAGACATTGGGTTTGTCAGCTAAGGTATGGGAATTTAGGTTGTTTATAATGCATGTGAAATTGATTGCTGGAACTGGGTATGATTTACAGAATTCAAAGTTACGTTTTTTATGGATTTTATCGATGTGAGGTTGAAGAAGACTGCCTTGCTGAGTCGTGAATGTCTTCACGAGTCATGAACCTTTGTCCGACTCGTGAAGCTCTTCACGAGTCGTGAAGTACAGCTTTTCTTCTCCACACGTGAAGCTCTTCACGAGTCGTGAAGTACAGCTTTTCTTCTCCACACGTGAAAATCTTCACGAGTCGTGAAGTATATGCCTTTCTTCTCCACTCGTGAACTCCTTCACGAGTCGTGAGATTTGCCCTATTTGCTTCACTCGTGAAGCTCTTCACGAGTTGAACACTCCTTCACGACTGAATGACCTGTCTGGAATGTTTTGCTCATAAGTTGAGCTATAGAATAGCAAATTGAGTGATTCTTTTTGCATTGAAAAATAGACTTCCATACCTATATTCCATATGAAGAAACCTAAGTTTAAATATATCTCTAAGTACATGTAATCTAGGGTTGAATCCAGACTTATTTTCTAGACTGTTCAAGGTAACAGAAATTACAATATTGTGCAGATTGTTGCTATACTTGATAATATGATTTTAAATTGATTGAGACAGATAGTTGCTTATGTGATAGTAAAGTTAATTGAATAAGGCATGTAATATGACTATCAATGAAGGATTTATATGAATACAGATGCATTCAATTGTGTATATGAATAAAGACTAGTGATGAAATATCTAACCTATACATGTGATTAGTCTTGTGCATGATGGTCTTATGCCAAATTGATATATATACACATGTAAATCCTATGACATGAAAGTGCACATATTGACATGTACCTATGCTATAAAATAGGAACTATAATAGTATGACTTTGGCATGTGTATATGCCCATATGGAAACATGTGGATATGCTATATAGCACATGACTTGAATGATGATATAGATATATATATATGTGTTGAAAACATGCTCATAAGAATAAATCAACTATATGCGAATGTACCCATAGGTATGTACATTTATGATTATGTATATGAGTATATGAGCATGTAATTGCCCTATGAGATAGAAGCTGAATTAGCATGACTATGAATATGTGAAATGTGCATATATCTGATTATGCACCAGAGAATTCATAGTTATATAAGACTATGTATATGTGCACAACATTATACTATAAATACAGTATTAATATGTGAATTGAGATGTATAACTTGGCATGTGAAATGTGCATATATCTGATTATGCACCAGAGAATTCATAGTTATATAAGACTATGTATATGTGCACAACATTATACTATGAATACAGTATTAATATGTGAATTGAGATGTATAACTTGGCATGTGAAATGTGCATATATCTGATTATGCACCAGAGAATTCATAGTTATATAAGACTATGTATATGTGCACAACATTATACTATGAATATAGTATTAATATGTGAATTGAACACGAATATAGTTCTGCCTGCGATAGAGTTTTAGATGTGGATAGGTAGGCGCCTATAGGGAAATTGCAGCTGCCATAGTTTGGCCCAATTGGGTCCATAGTATACATATATGATCCCGTTTGGATCATGATCAGCCCCGTTTGGGTTGATAGGCTACCCCGTTTGGGTATGCTTGACCGGTGCACAGTACAGTTTGGCCCCGTTTGGGTCTATAGATTTGATATCTTTGGATATCCCTCTTTGATACCGATGTGTATCCATATTTCCCGTTATCCAGCGATAAAGCTAAGGCAGGCTAAACGTTATTCATAGTAATGATAAAGAAATTAAATAGTTAAAGTGATTTGACTAAAGATTGATATTGTGGATCATAATGTTGTTTTACCACAGGAATTATGTTTTATTTGAATATGTTAACATGGGAAATTGCTGTCTATAAGAATTATGAATATGAGCATAATTGTTACTCTTCTGGGTACAATGATTAGGAACATGGAAGAATATGTTATGCTTTAAAGTATTTGGTATTAAAGACATGATATGTTGGATATGTTGTTAATTGTATACATTGTATATGTATGTTTGATGACCTGTGTGTGTGGTCATCCATCTGTAGATATTCCCCACTAAGCTTTATAGCTTAGCACGGGTTATTTTATCCGTGTAGGTTCAAATAGCAAGACCTTTGTTGAGGGACGTTCTCTGCATCAGGAAGGGCCAACCATCGACTTATAACCTTGATGTAGGATATTTTGTAATACAATTATCATATGTTTTGTATTAAGGCCAGTTATTTTATGTTATGTTTAAAACCTATGCGGAATATTGTAACTCACTAGTAGTAAAGCTAAGACAGAATATGTGTGCATGTGATATACATAAAGTAATATTCATATAGTATAGTATGCATGATACTAGGTATGAAAATGGAAAACATGAATAGACTTGTAGCACGAATATAAGCGTATGAAATCATATGACATGATTAATGGCTAAATGATTATTAAATGAACATGTAGTATAAGCATGATTAATAGTATTCATGATACATGTTTAATGGGGTATTTGCATAGGGGGTGCTATAATTTGTAGTATCAGAGCCCTAGGTTTAGCCTTTTCTGGGTAGAAATGAACCTAGGATTCTATAGTATGATATAGTGTTTTGTTGGCCTGATGCAGAAGTCCCTGTTTTTCTTATAGATTAAATATGGAGAGCTCTAGAGATGCATTTGAGGAATCGGCTGAAAGTAACAGGCCGATTAGAACTAATCCTTCTAATACTGGACCTTCATCCTCCAATCCAAATGAGGTCCCAACAGCCGTCCCTACAGAAGCATTGTTAAAAATATCACAGGATATGGCTCAAATTCTTCAAAGAATGACAGCACCTAAAGCTCCAATATCTGAAAATAGAAAGCATGGTGCCGAAGAGTTTTTAGGCACTAATCTGGAACAGTCTGAGGAAGCTGAATTTTGGCTTGAAAGGCTAGAGAGAATTTTTGATGAAATCCACTATCTAGTGGGTCTTAAGGCATCTTGTGCTGTGTCTTTATTATAGGGAGTAGCTTATGATTGGTGGAAGTTGGTGTTAAAGCAACCCCAACTACCAAATCCCCTTACATGGGAATTCTTCATAGATGAATTCAAGAAAAAGTATGTTATAGAGGCGTATAAGCAAGAGAAGTTAAAGCAGTTTCTCAAATTGAAGCAGAGAGTTATGTCTGTGGCTGAGTATGAGAAAGAATTCAGTCACCTGTGCAAATATGCTCCTGATGAGATGTTAACTGATGCTTTTAAATGTATATAGTTTGAAGATGGGTTAAATGATCGTATCAGAGAAAAGTTAATTGGATTTACATCTTTGCAAGTGGTTAACTTCACTCAACTGGTTACAGCAGCCTTGCGAATTGAAAAGAATGAGATTGCAGAAAGGGAGAAAGAACAGAGAAGGAGTGGGGTCAAGGGTGGATCTTTCACAGAAAAGAGAGCTAGAGTAGCTCAAGGAAATCTGCCAGCTGAGTCTGGCTATAGTTATGCAAAAAGGGACAGGAGACAAGAATCTTCTGTAGTGTCTAAGCTGGAAAAGGGAGTTTCGGGGAAACAGAGTGGGGGCAATCTCCAGTGTGTCCCCATTGTTCTAGGCAACATTGGGATAGTTACAGGAAATTGACTGGGGATATGGGTAGAAATGAGTCTACTGTTTATGAACTAGAATATGATATTTTTGTAACCAACCCTTTGGGTCACAGTGTTGTTGTTAATAGAGTGCATAAACAATGTCCTATTGTAATTCAAGGGAAAGAATTCCTTGCTGATCTTATTGAGTTACCATTCTGGGAGTTTGATATTATATTTGGTATGGATTGGCTGTCTAGACATCATGCAGTGATTGATTGTGAAGCTAAAACTGTAACACTCATTGGTACTGATGGTGAAGAAACTTTAGTACAGGGCATTCGATCTAAACCCATAGCTAATGTAATATCAGCTATGCAAGCTAAGCGATTTTTGAGAAAAGGGTGTGAAGCTTTCATAGCACTTGTGCTTGATTCAAGAAAAGAGAATGCGAATCTTCAAGAGATTCCAGTGGTGAAAGAATTTCCTGATGTATTCCCTGAAGACTTGCCTAGTCTTCCACCTGAGATGGAAGTTGAACTGTCTATAGACATTCTACCTAGTACAGCTCCTATTTCGAAGGCACCATACAGGATGGCTCCTTTGGAATTGAAGGAACTAAAGGTACAACTATAGGAGTTTCTTGACAAAGGCTTCATTAGGCCTAGTACATCACCTTGGGGTGCACCAGTTTTATTTGTGAAGAAAAAGGATGGGTCTATGAGGATGTGCATAGATTACAGACGGTTAAATAGGGTAACAGTGAAAAATAAGTACCCTTTTACCTAGAATTGAAGATTTATTTGATTAGTTGAAAGGTGCGGGAGTGTTTTCCAAGATTGATTTGCGATCGGGTTATTATCAACTTCGGGTTAAGGATGTAGATGTTTCCAAAATAGCCTTTAAAACCCGATATGGACATTATGAGTTTCTGGTGATGCCTTTTGGGTTAACAAATGCACCGGCTGCATTTATGGATCTTATGAATAGAGTGTTTAGACCCTACCTGGATCAGTTTGTTGTTGTGTTCATAGATGACATTTTGGTGTATTCGAGGAATGAAACGGAACATGCTGAGCATTTGAGAATTGTTTTACAGATTCTGAGGGAGAATCAGCTGTATGCTAAGCTGAGCAAATGTGATTTTTGGCTTAAGGAAATTTCTTTTCTTGGTCATGTAGTATCTTCTGAAGGCATCAGGTTGGATCCAGCTAAAATAGAGGCTATAGTGAATTGGAAGCCGCCTCGAAATGTGACAGAAGTAAGAAGTTTTCTGGGTTTAGCAGGTTATTACCGTCGCTTTGTGAAAGGCTTTTCAGTTATAGCCACACCACTCACTAAACTTCTGAGAAAGGGTATAAAGTTTGAGTGGACTGACCGATGTCAAGCAAGTTTTGATCAGTTGAAGAAATTTCTGACAGGGGCTCCAGTTTTGACACAGCCAGTTACAGGAAAGCAGTATGCTATGTATAGTGATGCTTCTAGAGTTGGCTTGGGTTGTGTGTTAATGCAAGATGGCAAAGTAATTGCCTATGCATCTAGACAGTTGAAGCCACATGAACAAAACTATCCAACCCATGACATAGAGTTAGCAGCAGTAGTGTTTGCCTTGAAAATTTGGCGACATTATTTGTATGGGGAAAAGTGCAGAATCTATACAGATCACAAGAGTCTCAAATATTTGCTCACTCAAAAGGAACTTAACTTGAGATAGCGAAGATGGTTAGAACTGTTTAAAGATTATGATTGTATAGTGGATTACCATCCAGGCAAAGCTAATGTTGTAGCTGATGCCTTGAGCCGTAAGATGATGGCTGCTATGATTGCACATCGCTGTAGATGGAAAATTGCTTATGATGGCGCTTTAATAGCACAGTTGAAGGCTAGACCTTGTTTGAGGCAAACAGTGATTGATGCACAGAAACATGATGAAAAGTTGCAACAGATTTTGAAGTCTTTACATGAAGGGACCCAGTCTGAGTACTCAGTGAAAGAAGATGGGGGTGTGTATTATTAGAATCGATTGTATGTTCCTGATGACAAAGAATTAAAGAGAACAGTATTGAATGAGGCTCACAATACAATATTTACTATGCACCCTGGTGGGAATAAGATGTACCAGGATTTGAAACAAAGTTATGGGTGGCCTGGCATGAAGAAAGATGTGGTAGCCTATGTTTCCAAATGTTTGACTTGTCAGCAGGTAAAAGCAGAGCACCAGTTACCCACTGGTTTGTTGAACCCCATTCCAATTCCACAATGGAAATGGAAGGATAGCACTATGGATTTTGTAACAGGATTGCCCTTACACAGAAAAAGCATGATGCTGTTTGGGTTATAGTTGACAAGCTAACTAAATCAGCTCATTTCATACCAGTTCGGATGGACTACCCTATGGATAAGTTGGCAGAACTTTATGTAAATGAGATTGTTAGACTACATGGCATTCCGGTGTCAATAATCTCTGATCGAGATCCGAGATTCACATCAAGATTTTGGCAAAGTTTGCAACAAGCATTGGGAACTCAGCTTTAATACAGTACAACATTCCACCCTCAGACGGATGGGCAATCTGAATGGGTTATTCAGATTCTAGAGGATATGATGAGAGGATGTGATTTGGAGTTTGCAAAGAGTTGGGCCAGTGGCATATAGATTGGCTCTCCCTATGGAACTAGCCAAACTCCATGATGTGTTTCATGTTTCTATGCTTCGAAGGTATCGATCAGATGAATCCCATGTGATACCAGTTCAAGACGTGCAAGTACAGCCAGATTTCACTTATGATGAAGAACCTATAGCAATTCTAGCTAGAGAAGTTAGACAGCTAAGGAATAAGCAAATTCCACTTATTAAAGTACTTTGGCAACATCATGTTATACAAGAAGTTACTTGGGAGCTAGAAACAACTATGAAGGAACAATATCCTCATTTATTCAAAACAGGTATGAATTTCGGGGACGAAATTCTTAAGGGGGAGAGAATTGTAAGGCCCCTAACATGACCCTAATTTAATTTGCATATTTTTGTGTTTAAGTAAGGGGGTAAATTAACATGTTGTTATGTTAATTCCATGAAAATATAATAGAATAGTATGGTTTAATATCAATTGAGGGTGCAATTGAAGTAATAAGGTGTTACTTTGGGGTAAATGTATTGATTTGGAAACTCAAGGGTCAAATGTGGATAGAAATGAATGTTTAAAGGTCAATTTGAGAGAGGGAATAAATAGAGAGGTTAAAGTTTAACATGCAAAGATTTGCTAGGTTATTGTGTAGCATGCAAAAGGTTGAAGGACTAAAGAGGGAATTATCCCTTGCTATTATAAAAAAAACCAACTTTGAAGAGAGAGAAGAAAGAATGGAATCGGCAATTCTTCAAGAAAAACACAGAAATGCTTCTTTCTCTCTCTTTTATGATTCAAAGTTGATAACTTAAGTAATCTTGAAGAGGAAATTGTGCATGTTGGCTAATCAAGAGTTTAAGGTTTTTAACTAAGGTAATTAACCATCATTGAGCCCTACAACATCAACTTCTTCTTCTTCTTCTTTTCATTTTAACTGAAAGAACGTTAGCAGTGTGCTGGAACTTGTATGTCGTTCATTTTGTGAAGGAGAAAAGGAAGGAAGGAAGAGCAAAATAAAGGGTGTTGCTAGAGGTTGAAGACATTGGGTTTGTCAGCTAAGGTATGGGAATTTAGGTTGTTTATAATGCATGTGAAATTGATTGCTGGAACTGGGTATGATTTACAGAATTCAAAGTTACGTTTTTTCTGGATTTTATCGATGTGAGGTTGAAGAACACTGCCTTGCCGAGTCGTGAATGTCTTCAGGAGTCGTTAACCTTTGTCCGACTCGTGAAGCTCTTCACGAGTTGTGAAGTACAACTTTTCTTCTCCACACGTGAAGCTCTTCACGAGTCGTGAAGTACAGCTTTTCTTCTCCACACGTGAAACTCTTCACGAGTCGTGAAGTATATGCCTTTCTTCTCCACTCGTGAACTCCTTCACGAGTCGTGAGATTTTCCCTATTTGCTTCACTCGTGAAGCTCTTCACGAGTTGAACACTCCTTCACGACTGAATGACCTGTCTGGAATGTTTTGCTCATAAGTTGAGCTATAGAACAGTAAATTGAGTGATTCTTTTTGCATTGAAAAATAGACTTCCATACCTATATTCCATATGAAGAAACCTAAGTTTAAATCTTTCTCTAAGTACATGTAATCTAGGGTTGAATCCAGACTTATTTTCTAGACTGTTCAAGGTAACAGAAATTACAATATTGTGCAGATTGTTGCTATACTTGATAATATGATTTTAAATTGATTGAGACAGATAGTTGCTTATGTGATAGTAAAGTTAATTGAATAAGGCATGTAATATGACTATCAATGAAGGATTTATATGAATACAGATGCATTCAATTATGTATATGAATAAAGACTAGTGATGAAATATCTAACCTATACATGTGATTAGTCTTGTGCATGATGGTCTTATGCCAAATTGATATATATACACATGTAAATCCTATGACATGAAAGTGCACATATTGACATGTACCTATGCTATAAAATAGGAACTATAATAGTATGACTTTGGCATGTGTATATGCCCATATGGAAACATGTGGATATGCTATATAGCACATGACTTGAATGATGATATAGATATATATATATGTGTTGGAAACATGCTCATAAGAATAAATCAACTATATGCGAATGTACCCATAGGTATGTACATTTATGATTATGTATATGAGTATATGAGCATGTAATTGCCCTATGAGATAGAAGCTGAATTAGCATGACTATGAATATGTGAAATGTGCATATATCTGATTATGCACCAGAGAATTCATAGTTATATAAGACTATGTATATGTGCACAACATTATACTATGAATACAGTATTAATATGTGAATTGAGATGTATAACTTGGCATGTGAAATGTGCATATATCTGATTATGCACCAGAGAATTCATAGTTATATAAGACTATGTATATGTGCACAACATTATACTATGAATATAGTATTAATATGTGAATTGAACACGAATATAGTTCTGCCTGCGATAGAGTTTTAGATGTGGATAGATAGGCGCCTATAGGGAAATTGCAGCTGCCATAGTTTGGCCCAATTGGGTCCATAGTATACATATATGATCCCGTTTGGATCATGATCAGCCCCGTTTGGGTTGATAGGCTACCCCGTTTGGGTATACTTGACCGGTGCACAGTACAGTTTGGCCCCGTTTGGGTCTATAGATTTGATATCTTTGGATATCCCTCTTTGATACCGATGTGTATCCATATTTCCCGTTATCCAGCGATAAAGCTAAGGCAGGCTAAACGTTATTCATAGTAATGTTAAAGAAATTAAATAGTTAAAGTGATTTGACTAAAGATTGATATTGTGGATCATAATGTTGTTTTACCACAGGAATTATGTTTTATTTGAATATGTTAACATGGGAAATTGCTGTCTATAAGAATTATGAATATGAGCATAATTGTTACTCTTTTAGGTACAATGATTAGGAACATGGAAGAATATGTTATGCTTTAAAGTATTTGGTATTAAAGACATGATATGTTGGATATGTTGTTAATTGTATACATTGTATATGTATGTTTGATGACCTGTGTGTGTGGTCATCCATCTGTAGATATTCCCCACTAAGCTTTATAGCTTAGCACGGGTTATTTTATCCGTGTAGGTTCAAATAGCAAGACCTTTGTTGAGGGACGTTCTCTGCATCAGGAAGGGCCAACCATCGACTTATAACCTTGATGTAGGATATTTTGTAATACAATTATCATATGTTTTGTATTAAGGCCAGTTATTTTATGTTATGTTTAAAACCTATGCGGAATATTGTAACTCACTAGTAGTAAAGCTAAGACAGAATATGTGTGCATGTGATATACATAAAGTCAATATTCATATAGTATAGTATGCATGATACTAGGTATGAAAAGGGAAAACATGAATAGACTTGTAGCACGAATATAAGCGTATGAAATCATATGACATGATTAATGGCTAAATGATTATTAAATGAACATGTAGTATAAGCATGATTAATAGTATTCATGATACATGTTTAATGGGGTATTTGCATAGGGGGTGCTACAACCCATACTGGGACCCAAGATTCCATGTGTTTATATTTACACAATAGGAATTATGTCCTTTACCAAAAGAATTTACTAAGATACATAGTGTTAGGTTTGCCCTAGGTGCTCAATGATGCCTGCCTTTCATTGTTCCTAGTTATCCTAGGGAGATTGCTTGTGCCTTAGGCATCCTTCCTTCTGAGGCTAAAGGTTTAATACCTTATGAGAGGACATTCTCTTTAGAGACTCTGATGGATGTTTTTGGTGAGTTTGATGATTTGCCCACTTTTCAGTCTGCTATAATTGTACTTTGCTGCTTTGCTCAATGCTTATTGATGTGCATTGATGACTTAATGACTGGGTACTATACACTATTTAGCATTGTGGATGATGTACTGGGAGGGCATAATCCCCTTCCTTTATTTTGAACAGATACCATCATTGGCTTCGATGTTGTTTGTCATGATCCTCACTCTTGTTTTATCAGTGATCTCATGTTACTTCTAGTATGTCCTTATTTTTAAGGTAGTACACCCCTTATGGGTTTTCATATTAGCTTTTCTTATTAGAAAATACATCTTTTTAGATTTTTGTCTATTTCTTATCTTATTTTTGCCATAGATAAATCCAACTCACTCCAATAGCTTTTTTCCTTTATTTTTCTTTTTTTCTTTTCTTTTTCTTTTTCTTTTTTGCTTATTTATTTAGATATGGCTTTATGAAAAGTTGAAGGTATTGTTAGAGCCTCCCCTTTAAGTCAAATCCATAAGCACTTACCCTATGAGATATGTCATAATCAGACATCTACAGCATGAGTTTCTATCAAACTAGGATGAAGTCAATTGGCTGGCCCATTTGACAGATGATGACATCTTGTTCAGGTGCACCTGGCTCTCAATCACATCTATAGTTTAAGATGGATCATCTGGATGTGTCCTTTTGTACGGATTGTGTAGGGTTCACTTCTATGTCATTGCTCCCTGTGATCACCAACTGGAGGATCAACAAGACATCATTAGGTTCCTAATATGCTTTTGAGGTGGCATTCTCATTATTCCTTTCTTGTAAGAGTACCATCGGTGGGTTTGGACTCGACTACTTGTAAGGACTACTACTCTTGAGATCAGCACTTTTGACTTCATCACTTCTACATTGTATAAGCAATATGTCATCATTATAGTGGTCAACAATAGGCTATCTCATCTTAGGCACCTGGATGGAGAGAGATGTGATATAGATAGACTAGATCAAGTACTATTATGGATTACATTTTTACTTTTATTGAACTTTGTAAATTTAAACATATGAAAAGAATATTCTACTTTAAGATACATTGATGATGTTATAAATGCATGAATAACATTTCTTTCTAATTTTAGTACACATGATTAGCATTTAATATTATCCCAATGACACATATTATTTACTCTAGAAATGAAACTTTAAAGGTATCATAACTCTTGTCATCAATTAGCCCTATCAGGTTTTCTTGATTGATTATTTTCTCTCAACCTCTAATTTTTGCCCAGGATGCCTTTTTTTGGTTTTTATCCTAATAAGGCACCCAATTTTAGCAAGGCCACTATTTTTTTGTTTTTAACCCACAGGGCATTTATTTTCGTTTTTTCTCTTTTTTGTCTTAGCCATGGAACCTTTTCAATTTGTTTATGTTCACCAATTCCTATAACTCATTACCATCACTATTGATACGATGGTGGCTCCATTGGATAACTTCTTAAGCGCAAAAGATACTTCCCATATGGGCCTAAACTTGCCTCGAATATTTGGGATTACAAGCTCATCTTCTTGAACACCATGTCTCCCTCTTTTAGAGGATGCTTCTTAACCTTCTTCCCAAATGAATGAGCTAATGTCTTCTGATAAATTTGATTATGATAATATGCTCTCATTCGATCCCCATCTAGTAGGTTAAGATGTGACAACTTATGTCTAGCCCATTCTACTTTGGGTAACTCAACTTTTAAAACAACACTCAAATATTGATGCTCAATGTCTACCAGTAGTACCACTTTTATCCTATAAAAAAAATAAGATAGAGTTGCTCATGTCGAAGTTCTAGTTATATTCCTATGACCCTGTAATAAAAAAGGTAACTTATTGACCTAGTTTTTCTAAGTTCAAACCATCTTAGCCATAAGTCTTGTAATATTTTTATTAGCTACCTCGACTACTCCATTTTCTTAAGGTCGATAACATGTTGAACCCCCTTCTTAATAAGTATTGGCTTGGTTTTTTCGAAAAACTATAACCCATTATCCAACACTATATGATGAGCCAAACCATATCTGTATATCAAATTCCTTTCAATGAACTTAGCGATGTCCATTGCATATAACTTTTTGAAGTATTATGCTTCTACCCATTTGGTAAAATAGTCAATGGAAACTATAATAAACCTACAACCATTCAAAGTAGGTGGATGGATCATACCCATAATTAGTATACCCCATACCGTGAATGGCCATGGTGACGTAAGGTTGCATAACTCAGAACAGGTAAATGCCTCAAGTTTGCATACTATTGGCATAGTTGGCACTCTCTGACATATTTAGAATAATTTGACATACCTTGATGCATAATTTTCTTTACTAAGGCTTATCCTTTGTTTAAGCTTCACAAACTCCTGTATGTACTTCTTCCATAACTCTTCTTGCTCCTTTTCTTCCAGAAACTTAAGTTGGATTCTATCTGGTTGTCTTTTGTATAACACTCCTTCTATAGTAACGAGCTAAGTTGATAGCTTACAAATCATCCTTTTGTCCTTTTTTGTAGCATCCATAGGAAACACTAACTTTTCAAAATAGTTCTGGATGTAATAGCACAAAGGTTTTCCACCATCCACCTTGATATCCATAATTTGCTTATCTCCAAAGCATGGATTATCAAAACTCAAAATTAGCTTAGGCTTCATACTCAACCCTTTTTGATTGGATTATCCCATATTGATACCAAGGTGGCTAAGGCATCTGCTAGTTAGTTCTCCTCTCTAGGTACATACCCAAAGGTACTAAACTCAAATTGGTTGCTTAGGGCTTTTAAACCCCTCAGATAGGGCATAAGTGCTCCTCCTTCATTAACTATTCACCCCTCACTTGATAGACTACTAAAGATGAATCTCTAAATAACTTAGTGGGCTTCACCCTTATGGCAAACAAGGCTTACAATTTGAAGATACAAGCTTCATATTCAGCTTCATTATTTATGGCCTTATATCTCAATTTCTTAGCTAATAACATTTTCTCTTCTCCTATAGTAACTAAGATTACTCCTACTCTCAGTCCTTTGTTTTTAAAACCCTATTGAAATACATCTACCACCCTACACTATTACGGCTGTAATGTTTTCAATGAGGAATTCATAGCTTATATCTTGCCTTCTCATAGGTGCTCAGCTAAGAACTCAACTACTACGTTCCTTTTAATAGTTTTCCTAGTGATGTATTCTATATCAAAATTTTGTAAGAGGCTATCGGTGTCTAGCAAGTGTACTAGATTGGCTAGTAATATAGGAAAATAAAGATTAAGAATGTAAATATTGAACCTAAGCGAAACTTATGTGTGTATGAACATATTTTAAGCTATAGAATGAAAAATATGTGTAGAGAGAGAGAAGATCCCCAAAAGTTGTGATGAAAAAAAAACAAATCAAAGCAGTTGACTTGAAATAAATAACAAAACTAAATTAAAACAAAGGAACAATCAATATTTTAAAGCAACTTTCACTAAGGGACTATCCACCTTAATGTTTTATTGTAATGACTTAAATTCTTAAGAACACAAGAATTTTTGAAAAACTAGATGAATAAGACCTGATACCTTGAATCAAGAACATCTTTCTTTAATATCAAACTCCATATTAAAAATAATTTAACATTCAGTATAACAATCTATTTAACTTCCTATACCTTTATTAAGCTCTTTCTCAAGAAAATTCTATCACAGTAAATTCTCGGTTTCTCCTCTCTTAATATTAATGAAAATTACCAAACTATAATTATCTCAAAATAGAAAACAAGTATGCATTTATTCAAAAGATTAATTAAAGAATATGCAAATCTTTTAATGATGCGTAAATTGATGCTTAGTTATCAAACCAATAAACCAACAATCAATTAAACACAATTAAAGATATGAATATGCTTAAAATGGATAAATAATTAACTTGAGTTAGCATTAAAGCTTAATTATGTCACCACAACAAAAGATTAAGGATTCAAGTATCCTTAGCAAAAGTTTAAAAGA
>CM075819.1:30001959-30032283 GCA_037975025.1 Excoecaria agallocha
CCTTTGAGTTATTGGCTAAAAACTGACCCCAAATACAAAGGGGCACCCCTTTGAGTTTTTGGCTGAAAAACTGACCCAAAATGCAATGGGGTACCCCTTTGAGTTTTCGGCTGAAAAATTGACCCAAAATACAATGGGGTACAACTATTAAGTTTTGGTGAAAATTGACCAAAAATGAAAAGGGGTACCCCCTTTGAGTTTTTGGCTGAAAAACTGACCCAAAATGCAAAGGGGTACCACTATGAGGTTTTGGTGAAAAACTGACCAAAAATACAAAGTGGTACCCCCTTTGAGTTTTTGGCTGAAAAACTGACCCCAAATACAAAGGGGTACCCCTTGGAGTTTTTGGCTGAAAAACTGACCGAAAATGCAATGGGGTACCACTATTAGTTTTCGGCTGAAAAATTGACCCAAAATACAATGGGGTACAACTATTAAGTTTTGGTGAAAAACTGACCAAAAATGCAAAGGGGTACCCCTTTGAGTTTTCGGCTGAAAAATTGATCCAAAATACAATGGGGTACCACTATTAAGTTTTGGTGAAAACTGACCAAAAATGCAAAGGGGTACCCCCTTTGAGTTTTTGGCTGAAAAACTGACCCAAAATGCAAAGGGGTACCACTATGAGGTTTTGGTGAAAAACTAACCAAAAATGCAAAGTGGTACCCCCTTTGAGTTTTTGGCTGAAAAACTGACCCAAAATGCAAAGGGGTAACACTATGAGGTTTTGGTGAAAAACTGAACAAAAATGCAAATGGGTACCACTTTGAGTTTTTGGCTGAAAAACTGACGCAAAATGCAAAGCGGTACCCTTATGAGTTTTTGGCTGAAATACTGACCCAAAATGCAAAGGGGTACCCCTATGAGCTTTTGGTGAAAAAATGACAAAAAATACAAAGGGTTACCCCTTTGAGTTTTTGGCTAAAAAATTGATCCAAAATACAATGGGGTACAACTATTAAGATTTGGTGAAAAACAGACCAAAAATGCAAAGGGGTACCCCTTTGAGTTTTCGGCTGAAAAATTGATCCAAAATACAATGGGGTACCACTATTAAGTTTTGGTGAAAACTGACCAAAAATGCAAAGGGGTACCCCCTTTGAGTTTTTGGCTGAAAAACTGACCCAAAATGCAAACGGGTACCACTATGAGGTTTTGGTGAAAAACTGACCAAAAATGCAAAGGGGTACCCCTTTGAGTTTTTGGCTGAAAAACTGACCCAAAATGCAAAGGGGTAACACTATGAGGTTTTGGTGAAAAACTAAACAAAAATGCAAATGGGTACCACTTTGAGTTTTTGGCTTAAAAACTGACCCAAAATGCAATGGGGTACCCCTTTGAGTTTTCGGCTGAAAAATTGACCCAAAATACAATGGGGTACAACTATTAAGTTTTGGTGAAAAACTGACCAAAAATGCAAAGGGGTACCCCTTTGAGTTTTCGGCTGAAAAATTGATCCAAAATACAAAGGGGTACCACTATTAAGTTTTGGTGAAAACTGACCAAAAATGCAAAGGGGTACTCCCTTTGAGTTTTTGGCTGAAAAACTGACCCAAAATGCAAAGGGGTACCACTATGAGGTTTTGGTGAAAAACTAACCAAAAATGCAAAGTGGTACCCCCTTTGAGTTTTTGGCTGAAAAACTGACCCAAAATGCAAAGGGGTAACACTATGAGGTTTTGGTGAAAAACTGAACAAAAATGCAAATGGGTACCACTTTGAGTTTTTGGCTGAAAAACTGACGCAAAATGCAAAGCGGTACCCTTATGAGTTTTTGGCTGAAATACTGACCCAAAATGGGCGGAGGGGAAGGGGTACCCCTATGAGCTTTTGGTGAAAAAATGACAAAAAATACAAAGGGTTACCCCTTGTAGTTTTTGGCTAAAAAATTGATCCAAAATACAATGGGGTACAACTATTAAGATTTGGTGAAAAACTGACCAAAAATGCAAAGGGGTACCCCTTTGAGTTTTCGGCTGAAAAATTGATCCAAAATACAATGGGGTACCACTATTAAGTTTTGGTGAAAACTGACCAAAAATGCAAAGGGGTACCCCCTTTGAGTTTTTGGCTGAAAAACTGACCCAAAATGCAAACGGGTACCACTATGAGGTTTTGGTGAAAAACTGACCAAAAATGCAAAGGGGTACCCCTTTGAGTTATTGGCTAAAAACTGACCCCAAATACAAAGGGGTACCCCTTGGAGTTTTTGGCTGAAAAACTGACCGAAAATGCAATGGGGTACCACTATTAGTTTTCGGCTGAAAAATTGACCCAAAATACAATGGGGTACAACTATTAAGTTTTGGTGAAAAACTGACCAAAAATGCAAAGGGGTACCCCTTTGAGTTTTCGGCTGAAAAAATGATCCAAAATACAATGGGGTACAACTATTAAGTTTTGTTGAAAAACTGACCAAAAATGCAAAGGGGTACACCTTTGAGTTTTCGGCTGAAAAATTGACCCAAAATACAATGGGGTACCACTATTAAGTTTTGGTGAAAAACTGACCAAAAATGCAAAGGAGTACCCCCTTTGAGTTTTTAGCTGAAAAACTGACCCAAAATGCAAAGGGGTACCACTATGAGGTTTTGGTGAAAAACTGACCAAAAATGCAAAGGGGTACCCCTTTGAGTTATTGGCTAAAAACTGACCCCAAATACAAAGGGGCACCCCTTTGAGTTTTTGGCTGAAAAACTGACCCAAAATGCAATGGGGTACCCCTTTGAGTTTTCGGCTGAAAAATTGACCCAAAATACAATGGGGTACAACTATTAAGTTTTGGTGAAAAACTGACCAAAAATGCAAAGGGGTACCCCCTTTGAGTTATTGGCTAAAAACTGACCCCAAATACAAAGGGGTACCCCTTGGAGTTTTTAGCTGAAAAACTGACCGAAAATGCAATGGGGTACCACTATTAGTTTTCAGCTAAAAAATTGACCCAAAATACAAAGGGGTACCACTATGAGGTTTTGGTGAAAAACTGACCAAAAATGCAAAGGGGTACCCCTTTGAGTTATTGGCTAAAAACTGAACCCAAATACAAAGGGGCACCCCTTTGAGTTTTTGGCTGAAAAACTGACCCAAAATGCAATGGGGTACCCATTTGAGTTTTCGGCTGAAAAATTGACCCAAAATACAATGGGGTACAACTATTAAGTTTTGGTGAAAATTGACCAAAAATGCAAAGGGGTAACCCCTTGGAGTTTTTGGCTGAAAAACTGACCCAAAATGCAAAGGGGTAACACTATGAGGTTTTGGTGAAAAACTGAACAAAAATGCAAATGGGTACCACTTTGAGTTTTTGGCTGAAAAACTGACGCAAAATGCAAAGCGGTACCCTTATGAGTTTTTGGCTGAAATACTGACCCAAAATGCAAAGGGGTACCCCTATGAGCTTTTGGTGAAAAAATGACAAAAAATACAAAGGGTTACCCCTTGTAGTTTTTGGCTAAAAAATTGATCCAAAATACAATGGGGTACAACTATTAAGATTTGGTGAAAAACTGACCAAAAATGCAAAGGGGTACCCCTTTGAGTTTTCGGCTGAAAAATTGATCCAAAATACAATGGGGTACCACTATTAAGTTTTGGTGAAAACTGACCAAAAATGCAAAGGGGTACCCCCTTTGAGTTTTTGGCTGAAAAACTGACCCAAAATGCAAACGGGTACCACTATGAGGTTTTGGTGAAAAACTGACCAAAAATGCAAAGGGGTACCCCTTTGAGTTATTGGCTAAAAACTGACCCCAAATACAAAAGGGTACCCCTTGGAGTTTTTGGCTGAAAAACTGACCGAAAATGCAATGGGGTACCACTATTAGTTTTCGGCTGAAAAATTGACCCAAAATACAATGGGGTACAACTATTAAGTTTTGGTGAAAAACTGACCAAAAATGCAAAGGGGTACCCCTTTGAGTTTTCGGCTGAAAAATGATCCAAAATACAATGGGGTACAACTATTAAGTTTTGTTGAAAAACTGACCAAAAATGCAAAGGGGTACACCTTTGAGTTTTCGGCTGAAAAATTGACCCAAAATACAATGGGGTACCACTATTAAGTTTTGGTGAAAAACTGACCAAAAATGCAAAGGAGTACCCCCTTTGAGTTTTTAGCTGAAAAACTGACCCAAAATGCAAAGGGGTACCACTATGAGGTTTTGGTGAAAAACTGACCAAAAATGCAAAGGGGTACCCCTTTGAGTTATTGGCTAAAAACTGACCCCAAATACAAAGGGGCACCCCTTTGAGTTTTTGGCTGAAAAACTGACCCAAAATGCAATGGGGTACCCCTTTGAGTTTTCGGCTGAAAAATTGACCCAAAATACAATGGGGTACAACTATTAAGTTTTGGTGAAAAACTGACCAAAAATGCAAAGGGGTACCCCCTTTGAGTTATTGGCTAAAAACTGACCCCAAATACAAAGGGGTACCCCTTGGAGTTTTTAGCTGAAAAACTGACCGAAAATGCAATGGGGTACCACTATTAGTTTTCAGCTAAAAAATTGACCCAAAATACAAAGGGGTACCACTATGAGGTTTTGGTGAAAAACTGACCAAAAATGCAAAGGGGTACCCCTTTGAGTTATTGGCTAAAAACTGAACCCAAATACAAAGGGGCACCCCTTTGAGTTTTTGGCTGAAAAACTGACCCAAAATGCAATGGGGTACCCATTTGAGTTTTCGGCTGAAAAATTGACCCAAAATACAATGGGGTACAACTATTAAGTTTTGGTGAAAATTGACCAAAAATGCAAAGGGGTAACCCCTTGGAGTTTTTGGCTGAAAAACTGACCCAAAATGCAAAGGGGTACCACTATGAGGTTTTGGTGAAAAACTAACCAAAAATGCAAAGTGGTACCCCCTTTGAGTTTTTGGCTGAAAAACTGACCCAAAATGCAAAGGGGTAACACTATGAGGTTTTGGTGAAAAACTGAACAAAAATGCAAATGGGTACCACTTTGAGTTTTTGGCTGAAAAACTGACCCAAAATGCAAAGCGGTACCCTTATGAGTTTTTGGCTGAAATACTGACCCAAAATGCAAAGGGGTACCCCTATGAGGTTTTGGTGAAAAAATGACAAAAAATACAAAGGGTTACCCCTTCGAGTTTTTGGCTAAAAAATTGATCCAAAATACAATGGGGTACAACTATTAAGATTTGGTGAAAAACTGACCAAAAATGCAAAGGGATACCCCTTTGAGTTTTCGGCAGAAAAATTGACCCAAAATACAATGGGGTACCACTATTAAGTTTTGGTGAAAAACTGACCAAAAATGCAAAGGAGTATCCCCTTTGAGTTTTTAGCTGAAAAACTGACCCAAAATGCAAAGGGGTACCACTATGAGGTTTTGGTGAAAAACTGACCAAAAATGCAAAGGGGTACCCCTTTGAGTTATTGGCTAAAAACTGACCCCAAATACAAAGGGGTACCCCTTGGAGTTTTTGGCTGAAAAACTGACCGAAAATGCAATGGGGTACCACTATTAGTTTTCGGCTGAAAAATTGACCCAAAATACAATGGGGTACAACTATTAAGTTTTGGTGAAAAACTGACCAAAAATGCAAAGGGGTACCCCTTTGAGTTTTCGGCTGAAAAATTGATCCAAAATACAATGGGGTACCACTATTAAGTTTTGGTGAAAACTGACCAAAAATGCAAAGGGGTACCCCCCCTTTGAGTTTTTGGCTGAAAAACTGACCCAAAATGCAAACGGGTACCACTATGAGGTTTTGGTGAAAAACTGACCAAAATGCAAAGGGGTACCCCTTTGAGTTATTGGCTAAAAACTGACCCCAAATACAAAGGGGCACCCCTTTGAGTTTTTGGCTGAAAAACTGACCCAAAATGCAATGGGGTACCCCATTGAGTTTTCGGCTGAAAAATTGACCCAAAATACAATGGGGTACCACTATTATGTTTTGGTGAAAAACTGACCAAAAATGCAAAGAGTACCCCCTTTGAGTTTTTTGCTGAAAAAGTGACCCAAAATGCAAAGGGGTACCACTATGAGGTTTTGGTGAAAAACTGACCAAAAATACAAAGGGGTACCCCTTTGAGTTATTGGCTAAAAACTGACCCCAAATACAAAGGGGCACCCCTTTGAGTTTTTGGCTGAAAAACTGACCCAAAATGCAATGGGGTACCCCTTTGAGTTTTCGGCTGAAAAATTGACCCAAAATACAATGGGGTACAACTATTAAGTTTTGGTGAAAATTGACCAAAAATGAAAAGGGGTACCCCCTTTGAGTTTTTGGCTGAAAAACTGACCCAAAATGCAAAGGGGTACCACTATGAGGTTTTGGTGAAAAACTGACCAAAAATACAAAGTGGTACCCCCTTTGAGTTTCTGGCTGAAAAACTGACCCAAAATGCAAAGGGGTAACACTATGAGGTTTTGGTGAAAAACTGAACAAAAATGCAAATGGGTACCACTTTGAGTTTTTGGCTGAAAAACTGACCCAAAATGCAAAGCGGTACCCCTATGAGTTTTTGGCTGAAATACTGACCCAAAATGAAAAGGGGTACCCCTATGAGCTTTTGGTGAAAAAATGACAAAAAATACAAAGGGTTACCCCTTTGAGTTTTTGGCTAAAAAAATGATCCAAAATACAATGGGGTACAACTATTAAGTTTTGTTGAAAAACTGACCAAAAATGCAAAGGGGTACACCTTTGAGTTTTCGGCTGAAAAATTGACCCAAAATACAATGGGGTACAACTATTAAGTTTTGGTGAAAATTGACCAAAAATGCAAAGGGGTACCCCCTTTGAGTTTTTGGCTGAAAAACTGACCCAAAATGCAAAGGGGTACCACTATGAGGTTTTGGTGAAAAACTAACCAAAAATGCAAAGTGGTACCCCCTTTGAGTTTTTGGCTGAAAAACTGACCCAAAATGCAAAGGGGTAACACTATGAGGTTTTGGTGAAAAACTGAACAAAAATGCAAATGGGTACCACTTTGAGTTTTTGGCTGAAAAACTGACCCAAAATGCAAAGCGGTACCCCTATGAGTTTTTGGCTGAAATACTGACCCAAAATGAAAAGGGGTACCCCTATGAGCTTTTGGTGAAAAAATGACAAAAAATACAAAGGGTTACCCCTTTGAGTTTTTGGCTAAAAAAATGATCCAAAATACAATGGGGTACAACTATTAAGTTTTGTTGAAAAACTGACCAAAAATGCAAAGGGGTACACCTTTGAGTTTTCGGCTGAAAAATTGACCCAAAATACAATGGGGTACCACTATTAAGTTTTGGTGAAAACTGACCAAAAATGCAAAGGGGTACTCCCTTTGAGTTTTTGGCTGAAAAACTGACCCAAAATGCAAAGGGGTACCACTATGAGGTTTTGGTGAAAAACTAACCAAAAATGCAAAGTGGTACCCCCTTTGAGTTTTTGGCTGAAAAACTGACCCAAAATGCAAAGGGGTAACACTATGAGGTTTTGGTGAAAAACTGAACAAAAATGCAAATGGGTACCACTTTGAGTTTTTGGCTGAAAAACTGACGCAAAATGCAAAGCGGTACCCTTATGAGTTTTTGGCTGAAATACTGACCCAAAATGCAAAGGGGTACCCCTATGAGCTTTTGGTGAAAAAATGACAAAAAATACAAAGGGTTACCCCTTGTAGTTTTTGGCTAAAAAATTGATCCAAAATACAATGGGGTACAACTATTAAGATTTGGTGAAAAACTGACCAAAAATGCAAAGGGGTACCCCTTTGAGTTTTCGGCTGAAAAATTGATCCAAAATACAATGGGGTACCACTATTAAGTTTTGGTGAAAACTGACCAAAAATGCAAAGGGGTACCCCCTTTGAGTTTTTGGCTGAAAAACTGACCCAAAATGCAAACGGGTACCACTATGAGGTTTTGGTGAAAAACTGACCAAAAATGCAAAGGGGTACCCCTTTGAGTTATTGGCTAAAAACTGACCCCAAATACAAAGGGGTACCCCTTGGAGTTTTTGGCTGAAAAACTGACCGAAAATGCAATGGGGTACCACTATTAGTTTTCGGCTGAAAAATTGACCCAAAATACAATGGGGTACAACTATTAAGTTTTGGTGAAAAACTGACCAAAAATGCAAAGGGGTACCCCTTTGAGTTTTCGGCTGAAAAAATGATCCAAAATACAATGGGGTACAACTATTAAGTTTTGTTGAAAAACTGACCAAAAATGCAAAGGGGTACACCTTTGAGTTTTCGGCTGAAAAATTGACCCAAAATACAATGGGGTACCACTATTAAGTTTTGGTGAAAAACTGACCAAAAATGCAAAGGAGTACCCCCTTTGAGTTTTTAGCTGAAAAACTGACCCAAAATGCAAAGGGGTACCACTATGAGGTTTTGGTGAAAAACTGACCAAAAATGCAAAGGGGTACCCCTTTGAGTTATTGGCTAAAAACTGACCACAAATACAAAGGGGCACCCCTTTGAGTTTTTGGCTGAAAAACTGACCCAAAATGCAATGGGGTACCCCTTTGAGTTTTCGGCTGAAAAATTGACCCAAAATACAATGGGGTACAACTATTAAGTTTTGGTGAAAAACTGACCAAAAATGCAAAGGGGTACCCCCTTTGAGTTATTGGCTAAAAACTGACCCCAAATACAAAGGGGTACCCCTTGGAGTTTTTAGCTGAAAAACTGACCGAAAATGCAATGGGGTACCACTATTAGTTTTCAGCTGAAAAATTGACCCAAAATACAAAGGGGTACCACTATGAGGTTTTGGTGAAAAACTGACCAAAAATGCAAAGGGGTACCCCTTTGAGTTATTGGCTAAAAACTGAACCCAAATACAAAGGGGCACCCCTTTGAGTTTTTGGCTGAAAAACTGACCCAAAATGCAATTGGGTACCCATTTGAGTTTTCGGCTGAAAAATTGACCCAAAATACAATGGGGTACAACTATTAAGTTTTGGTGAAAATTGACCAAAAATGCAAAGGGGTACCCCCTTGGAGTTTTTGGCTGAAAAACTGACCCAAAATGCAAAGGGGTACCACTATGAGGTTTTGGTGAAAAACTAACCAAAAATGCAAAGTGGTACCCCCTTTGAGTTTTTGGCTGAAAAACTGACCCAAAATGCAAAGGGGTAACACTATGAGGTTTTGGTGAAAAACTGAACAAAAATGCAAATGGGTACCACTTTGAGTTTTTGGCTGAAAAACTGACCCAAAATGCAAAGCGGTACCCTTATGAGTTTTTGGCTGAAATACTGACCCAAAATGCAAAGGGGTACCCCTATGAGGTTTTGGTGAAAAAATGACAAAAAATACAAAGGGTTACCCCTTCGAGTTTTTGGCTAAAAAATTGATCCAAAATACAATGGGGTACAACTATTAAGATTTGGTGAAAAACTGACCAAAAATGCAAAGGGATACCCCTTTGAGTTTTCGGCAGAAAAATTGACCCAAAATACAATGGGGTACCACTATTAAGTTTTGGTGAAAAACTGACCAAAAATGCAAAGGAGTATCCCCTTTGAGTTTTTAGCTGAAAAACTGACCCAAAATGCAAAGGGGTACCACTATGAGGTTTTGGTGAAAAACTGACCAAAAATGCAAAGGGGTACCCCTTTGAGTTATTGGCTAAAAACTGACCCCAAATACAAAGGGGTACCCCTTGGAGTTTTTGGCTGAAAAACTGACCGAAAATGCAATGGGGTACCACTATTAGTTTTCGGCTGAAAAATTGACCCAAAATACAATGGGGTACAACTATTAAGTTTTGGTGAAAAACTGACCAAAAATGCAAAGGGGTACCCCTTTGAGTTTTCGGCTGAAAAATTGATCCAAAATACAATGGGGTACCACTATTAAGTTTTGGTGAAAAACTGACCAAAAATGCAAAGGGGTACCCCTTTGAGTTATTGGCTAAAAACTGACCCCAAATACAAAGGGGCACCCCTTTGAGTTTTTGGCTGAAAAACTGACCCAAAATGCAATGGGGTACCCCATTGAGTTTTCGGCTGAAAAATTGACCCAAAATACAATGGGGTACCACTATTATGTTTTGGTGAAAAACTGACCAAAAATGCAAAGAGTACCCCCTTTGAGTTTTTTGCTGAAAAAGTGACCCAAAATGCAAAGGGGTACCACTATGAGGTTTTGGTGAAAAATTGACCAAAAATTCAAAGGGGTACCCCTTTGAGTTATTGGCTAAAAACTGACCCCAAATACAAAGGGGCACCCCTTTGAGTTTTTGGCTGAAAAACTGACCCAAAATGCAATGGGGTACCCCTTTGAGTTTTCGGCTGAAAAATTGACCCAAAATACAATGGGGTACAACTATTAAGTTTTGGTGAAAATTGACCAAAAATGAAAAGGGGTACCCCCTTTGAGTTTTTGGCTGAAAAACTGACCCAAAATGCAAAGGGGTACCACTATGAGGTTTTGGTGAAAAACTGACCAAAAATACAAAGTGGTACCCCCTTTGAGTTTCTGGCTGAAAAACTGACCCAAAATGCAAAGGGGTAACACTATGAGGTTTTGGTGAAAAACTGAACAAAAATGCAAATGGGTACCACTTTGAGTTTTTGGCTGAAAAACTGACCCAAAATGCAAAGCGGTACCCCTATGAGTTTTTGGCTGAAATACTGACCCAAAATGAAAAGGGGTACCCCTATGAGCTTTTGGTGAAAAAATGACAAAAAATACAAAGGGTTACCCCTTTGAGTTTTTGGCTAAAAAAATGATCCAAAATACAATGGGGTACAACTATTAAGTTTTGTTGAAAAACTGACCAAAAATGCAAAGGGGTACACCTTTGAGTTTTCGGCTGAAAAATTGACCCAAAATACAATGGGGTACAACTATTAAGTTTTGGTGAAAATTGACCAAAAATGCAAAGGGGTACCCCCTTTGAGTTTTTGGCTGAAAAACTGACCCAAAATGCAAAGGGGTACCACTATGAGGTTTTGGTGAAAAACTAACCAAAAATGCAAAGTGGTACCCCCTTTGAGTTTTTGGCTGAAAAACTGACCCAAAATGCAAAGGGGTAACACTATGAGGTTTTGGTGAAAAACTGAACAAAAATGCAAATGGGTACCACTTTGAGTTTTTGGCTGAAAAACTGACCCAAAATGCAAAGCGGTACCCCTATGAGTTTTTGGCTGAAATACTGACCCAAAATGAAAAGGGGTACCCCTATGAGCTTTTGGTGAAAAAATGACAAAAAATACAAAGGGTTACCCCTTTGAGTTTTTGGCTAAAAAAATGATCCAAAATACAATGGGGTACAACTATTAAGTTTTGTTGAAAAACTGACCAAAAATGCAAAGGGGTACACCTTTGAGTTTTCGGCTGAAAAATTGACCCAAAATACAATGGGGTACCACTATTAAGTTTTGGTGAAAAACTGACCAAAAATGCAAAGGAGTACCCCCTTTGAGTTTTTAGCTGAAAAATTGACCCAAAATGCAAAGGGGTACCACTATGAGGTTTTGGTGAAAAACTGACCAAAAATGCAAAGGGGTACCCCTTTGAGTTATTGGCTAAAAACTGACCCCAAATACAAAGGGGCACCCCTTTGAGTTTTTGGCTGAAAAACTGACCCAAAATGCAATGGGGGTACCCCTTTGAGTTTTCGGCTGAAAAATTGACCCAAAATACAATGGGGTACAACTATTAAGTTTTGGTGAAAAACTGACCAAAAATGCAAAGGGGTACCCCCTTTGAGTTTTTGGCTGAAAAACTGACCCAAAATGCAAAGGGGTACCACTATGAGGTTTTGGTGAAAAACTGACCAAAAATGCAAAGTGGTACCCCCTTTGAGTTATTGGCTAAAAACTGACCCCAAATACAAAGGGGTACCCCTTGGAGTTTTTAGCTGAAAAACTGACCGAAAATGTAATGGGGTACCACTATTAGTTTTCAGCTGAAAAATTGACCCAAAATATAAAGGGGTACCACTATGAGGTTTTGGTGAAAAACTGACCAAAAATGCAAAGGGGTACCCCTTTGATTTATTGGCTAAAAACTGACCCCAAATACAAAGGGGCACCCCTTTGAGTTTTTGGCTGAAAAACTGACCCAAAATGCAATGGGGTACCCATTTGAGTTTTCGGCTGAAAAATTGACCCAAAATACAATGGGGTACAACTATTAAGTTTTGGTGAAAATTGACCAAAAATACAAAGGGGTACCCCCTTTGAGTTTTTGGCTGAAAAACTGACCCAAAATGCAAAGGGGTACCACTATGAGGTTTTGGTGAAAAACTAACCAAAAATGCAAAGTGGTACCCCCTTTGAGTTTTTGGCTGAAAAACTGACCCAAAATGCAAAGGGGTAACACTATGAGGTTTTGGTGAAAAACTGAACAAAAATGCAAATGGGTACCACTTTGAGTTTTTGGCTGAAAACTGACCCAAAATGCAAAGCGGTACCCTTATGAGTTTTTGGCTGAAATACTGACCCAAAATGCAAAGGGGTACCCCTATGAGGTTTTGGTGAAAAAATGACAAAAAATACAAAGGGTTACCCCTTTGAGTTTTTGGCTAAAAAATTGATCCAAAATACAATGGGGTACAACTATTAAGATTTGGTGAAAAACTGACCAAAAATGCAATGGGGTACCCCTTTGAGTTTTCGGCTGAAAAATTGACCCAAAATACAATGGGGTACCACTATTAAGTTTTGGTGAAAAACTGACCAAAAATGCAAAGGAGTATCCCCTTTGAGTTTTTAGCTGAAAAACTGACCCAAAATGCAAAGGGGTACCACTATGAGGTTTTGGTGAAAAACTGACCAAAAATGCAAAGGGACCTTTGAGTTATTGGCTAAAAACTGACCCCAAATACAAAGGGGCACCCCTTTGAGTTTTTGGCTGAAAAACTGACCCAAAATGCAATGGGGTACCCCTTTGAGTTTTCGGCTGAAAAATTGACCCAAAATACAATGGGGTACAACTATTAAGTTTTGGTGAAAAACTGACCAAAAATGCAAAGGGGTACCCCTTTGAGTTTTCGGCTGAAAAATTGACCCAAAATACAATGGGGTACCGCTATTAAGTTTTGGTGAAAAACTGACCAAAAATGCAAAGGAGTACCCCCTTTGAGTTTTTAGCTGCAAAACTGACCCAAAATGCAAAGGGGTACCACTATGAGGTTTTGGTGAAAAACTGACCAAAAATGCAAAGGGGTACCCCTTTGAGTTATTGGCTAAAAACTGACCCCAAATACAAAGGGGTACCCCTTGGAGTTTTTGGCTGAAAAACTGACCGAAAATGCAATGGAGTACCACTATTAGTTTTCGGCTGAAAAAAAAATTGACCCAAAATACAATGGGGTACAACTATTAAGTTTTGGTGAAAAACTGACCAAAAATGCAAAGCGTTACCCCTTTGAGTTTTCGGCTGAAAAATTGACCCAAAATACAATGGGGTACCACTATTAAGTTTTGGTGAAAACTGACCAAAAATGCAAAGGGGTACCCCCTTTGAGTTTTTGGCTGAAAAACTGACCCAAAATGCAAAGGGGTACCACTATGAGGTTTTGGTGAAAAACTGACCAAAAATGCAAAGGGGTAACCCTTTGAGTTATTGGCTAAAAACTGACCCCAAATACAAAGGGGCACCCCTTTGAGTTTTTGGCTGAAAAACTGACCCAAAATGCAATGGGGTACCCCTTTGAGTTTTCGGCTGAAAAATTGACCCAAAGTACAATGGGGTACCGCTATTAAGTTTTGGTGAAAAACTGACCAAAAATGCAAAGGAGTACCCCCTTTGAGTTTTTAGCTGAAAAACTGACCCAAAATGCAAAGGGGTACCACTATGAAGTTTTGGTGAAAAACTGACCAAAAATGCAAAGGGGTACCCCTTTGAGTTATTGGCTAAAAACTGACCCCAAATACAAAGGGGTAGCCCTTGGAGTTTTTGGCTGAAAAACTGACCGAAAATGCAATGGGGTACCACTATTAGTTTTCGGCTGAAAAATTTACCCAAAATACAATGGGGTACAACTATTAAGTTTTGGTGAAAAACTGACCAAAAATGCAAAGGGATACCCCTTTGAGTTTTCGGCTGAAAAATTGACCCAAAATACAATGGGGTACCACTATTAAGTTTTGGTGAAAACTGACCAAAAATGCAAAGGGGTACCCCCTTTGAGTTTTTGGCTGAAAAACTGACCCAAAATTCAAAGGGGTACCACTATGAGGTTTTGGTGAAAAACTGACCAAAAATGCAAAGGGGTACCCCTTTGAGTTATTGGCTAAAAACTGACCCCAAATACAAAGGGGCACCCCTTTGAGTTTTTGGCTGAAAAACTGACCCAAAATGCAATGGGGTACCCCATTGAGTTTTCGGCTGAAAAAATTGACCCAAAATACAATGGGGTACCACTATTAAGTTTTGGTGAAAAACTGACAAAAAATGCAAAGGAGTACCCCCTTTGAGTTTTTAGCTGAAAAACTGACCCAAAATGCAAAGGGGTACCACTATGAGGTTTTGGTGAAAAACTGACCAAAAATGCAAAGGGGTACCCCTTTGAGTTATTGGCTAAAAACTGACCCCAAATACAAAGGGGCACCCCTTTGAGTTTTTGGCTGAAAAACTGACCCAAAATGCAATGGGGTACCCCTTTCAGTTTTCGGCTGAAAAATTGACCCAAAATACAATGGGGTACCGCTATTAAGTTTTGGTGAAAAACTGACCAAAAATGCAAAGGAGTACCCCCTTTGAGTTTTTAGCTGAAAAACTGACCCAAAATGCAAAGGGGGTACCACTATGAGGTTTTGGTGAAAAACTGACCAAAAATGCAAAGGGGTACCCCTTTGAGTTATTGGCTAAAAACTGACCCCAAATACAAAGGGGTAGCCCTTGGAGTTTTTGGCTGAAAAACTGACCGAAAATGCAATGGGGTACCACTATTAGTTTTCGGCTGAAAAATTGACCCAAAATACAATGGGGTACAACTATTAAGTTTTGGTGAAAAAACTGACCAAAAATGCAAAGGGTTACCCCTTTGAGTTTTCGGCTGAAAAATTGACCCAAAATACAATGGGGTACCACTATTAAGTTTTGGTGAAAACTGACCAAAAATGCAAAGGGGTACCCCCTTTGAGTTTTTTGCTGAAAAACTGACCCAAAATTCAAAGGGGTACCACTATGAGGTTTTGGTGAAAAACTGACCAAAAATGCAAAGGGGTACCCCTTTGAGTTATTGGCTAAAAACTGACCCCAAATACAAAGGGGCACCCCTTTGAGTTTTTGGCTGAAAAACTGACCCAAAATGCAATGGGGTACCCCATTGAGTTTTCGGCTGAAAAAATTGACCCAAAATACAATGGGGTACCACTATTAAGTTTTGGTGAAAAACTGACCAAAAATGCAAAGGAGTACCCCCTTTGAGTTTTTAGCTGAAAAACTGACCCAAAATGCAAAGGGGTACCACTATGAGGTTTTGGTGAAAAACTGACCAAAAATGCAAAGGGGTACCCCCTTTGAGTTATTGGCTAAAAACTGACCCCAAATACAAAAGGGCACCCCTTTGAGTTTTTGGCTGAAAAACTGACCCAAAATGCAATGGGGTACCCCTTTGAGTTTTCGGCTGAAAAATTGACCCAAAATACAATGGGGTACAACTATTAAGTTTTGGTGAAAAACTGACCAAAAATGCAAAGGGGTACCCCTTTGAGTTTTCGGCTGAAAAATTGACCCAAAATACAATGGGGTACCACTATTAAGTTTTGGTGAAAACTGACAAAAAATGCAAAGGGGTACCACTATGAGGTTTTGGTGAAAAACTGACCAAAAATGCAAAGGGGTACCCCCTTTGAGTTATTGGCTAAAAACTGACCCCCAAATACAAAGGGGTACCCCTTGGAGTTTTTGGCTGAAAAACTGACCGAAAATGCAATGGAGTACCACTATTAGTTTTCGGCTGAAAAATTGACCCAAAATACAATGGGGTACAACTATTAAGTTTTGGTGAAAAAACTGACCAAAAATGCAAAGGGTTACCCCTTTGAGTTTTCGGCTGAAAAATTGACCCAAAATACAATGGGGTACCACTATTAAGTTTTGGTGAAAACTGACCAAAAATGCAAAGGGGTACCCCCTTTGAGTTTTTGGCTGAAAAACTGACCCAAAATGCAAAGGGGTACCACTATGAGGTTTTGGTGAAAAACTGACCAAAAATGCAAAGGGGTACCCCTTTGAGTTATTGGCTAAAAACTGACCCCAAATACAAAGGGGCACCCCTTTGAGTTTTTGGCTGAAAAAACTGACCCAAAATGCAATGGGGTACCCCTTTCAGTTTTCGGCTGAAAAATTGACCCAAAATACAATGGGGTACCGCTATTAAGTTTTGGTGAAAAACTGACCAAAAATGCAAAGGAGTACCCCCTTTGAGTTTTTAGCTGAAAAACTGACCCAAAATGCAAAGGGGTACCACTATTGAGGTTTTGGTGAAAAACTGACCAAAAATGCAAAGGGGTACCCCTTTGAGTTATTGGCTAAAAACTGACCCCAAATACAAAGGGGTAGCCCTTGGAGTTTTTGGCTGAAAAACTGACCGAAAATGCAATGGGGTACCACTATTAGTTTTCGGCTGAAAAATTGACCCAAAATACAATGGGGTACAACTATTAAGTTTTGGTGAAAAACTGACCAAAAATGCAAAGGGTTACCCCTTTGAGTTTTCGGCTGAAAAATTGACCCAAAATACAATGGGGTACCACTATTAAGTTTTGGTGAAAACTGACCAAAAATGCAAAGGGGTACCCCCTTTGAGTTTTTGGCTGAAAAACTGACCCAAAATTCAAAGGGGTACCACTATGAGGTTTTGGTGAAAAACTGACCAAAAATGCAAAGGGGTACCCCTTTGAGTTATTGGCTAAAAACTGACCCCAAATACAAAGGGGCACCCCTTTGAGTTTTTGGCTGAAAAATTGACCCAAAATACAATGGGGTACCGCTATTAAGTTTTGGTGAAAAACTGACCAAAAATGCAAAGGAGTACCCCCCTTTGAGTTTTTAGCTGAAAAACTGACCCAAAATGCAAAGGGGTACCACTATGAGGTTTTGGTGAAAAACTGACCAAAAATGCAAAGGGGTACCCCTTTGAGTTATTGGCTAAAAACTGACCCCAAATACAAAGGGGCACCCCTTTGAGTTTTTGGCTGAAAAACTGACCCAAAATGCAATGGGGTACCCCATTGAGTTTTCGGCTGAAAAAATTGACCCAAAATACAATGGGGTACCACTATTAAGTTTTGGTGAAAAACTGACCAAAAATGCAAAGGAGTACCCCCTTTGAGTTTTTTAGCTGAAAAACTGACCCAAAATGCAAAGGGGTACCACTATGAGGTTTTGGTGAAAAACTGACCAAAAATGCAAAGGGGTACCCCTTTGAGTTATTGGCTAAAAAACTGACCCCAAATACAAAGGGGCACCCCTTTGAGTTTTTGGCTGAAAAACTGACCCAAAATGCAATGGGGTACCCCTTTGAGTTTTCGGCTGAAAAATTGACCCAAAATACAATGGGGTACCGCTATTAAGTTTTGGTGAAAAACTGACCAAAAATGCAAAGGAGTACCCCCTTTGAGTTTTTAGCTGAAAAACTGACCCAAAATGCAAAGGGGTACCACTATGAGGTTTTGGTGAAAAACTGACCAAAAATGCAAAGGGGTACCCCTTTGAGTTATTGGCTAAAAACTGACCCCAAATACAAAGGGGTAGCCCTTGGAGTTTTTGGCTGAAAAACTGACCGAAAATGCAATGGGGTACCACTATTAGTTTTCGGCTGAAAAATTGACCCAAAATACAATGGGTTACAACTATTAAGTTTTGGTGAAAAACTGACCAAAAATGCAAAAGGTTACCCCTTTGAGTTTTCGGCTGAAAAATTGACCCAAAATACAATGGGGTACCACTATTAAGTTTTGGTGAAAACTGACCAAAAATGCAAAGGGGTACCCCCTTTGAGTTTTTGGCTGAAAAAACTGACCCAAAATTCAAAGGGGTACCACTATGAGGTTTTGGTGAAAAACTGACCAAAAATGCAAAGGGGTACCCCTTTGAGTTATTGGCTAAAAACTGACCCCAAATACAAAGGGGCACCCCTTTGAGTTTTTGGCTGAAAAACTGACCCAAAATGCAATGGGGTACCCCATTGAGTTTTCGGCTGAAAAAATTGACCCAAAATACAATGGGGTACCACTATTAAGTTTTGGTGAAAAACTGACCAAAAATGCAAAGGAGTACCCCCTTTGAGTTTTTAGCTGAAAAACTGACCCAAAATGCAAAGGGGTACCACTATGAGGTTTTGGTGAAAAACTGACCAAAAATGCAAAGGGGTACCCCTTTGAGTTATTGGCTAAAAACTGACCCCAAATACAAAAGGGCACCCCTTTGAGTTTTTGGCTGAAAAACTGACCCAAAATGCAATGGGGTACCCCTTTGAGTTTTTCGGCTGAAAAATTGACCCAAAATACAATGGGGTACAACTATTAAGTTTTGGTGAAAAACTGACCAAAAATGCAAAGGGGTACCCCTTTGAGTTTTCGGCTGAAAAATTGACCCAAAATACAATGGGGTACCACTATTAAGTTTTGGTGAAAACTGACCAAAAATGCAAAGGGGTACCACTATGAGGTTTTGGTGAAAAACTGACCAAAAATGCAAATGGGTACCCCTTTGAGTTATTGGCTAAAAACTGACCCCAAATACAAAGGGATACCCCTTTGAGTTTTTGGCTGAAAACTGACCCAAAATGCAAAGGGGTACCCCTATGAGTTTTTGGCTGAAATTCTGATCCAAAATGCAAAGGGGTACCACTTTGAGGTTTTGGTGAAAAACTGAACAAAAATGCAAAGGGGTACCACTTTGAGTTTTTGGCTGAAAAACTGACCCAAAATGCAAAGCGGTACCCCGATGAGTTTTTGGCTGAAATACTGACCCAAAATGCAAAGGGGTACCCCTATGAGCTTTTGGTGAAAAAATGACCAAAAATGCAAAGGGGTACCCGTTTGAGTTTTTGGCTAAAAAATTGATCCAAAATGCAAAGGGGTACCCCTATGAGTTTTTTGCTCAAAAATTGACCCAAAATGCAAAGGGGTACCACTATGAGGTTTTGGTGAAAAACTGACTAAAAATGCCAAGGGGTACCCCTTTGATGTATTGGCTAAAAACTAACCCCAAAATACAAAGGGGTACTCCTTTGAGTTTTTTGGCTGAAAAATTGACCCAAAATGCAAAGGGGTACACCTATGAGTTTTTTGGCTGAAATACTGACCCAAAATGCAAAGGGGTACCCCAATGAGTTTTTAGTGAAAAAATGACCCAAAATGCAAAAGGGTTACCCCTTTGTACTTTTGGTGGAAAACTGACCCAAAATGCAAAGGGGTACCCCATAGAGTTTTTTGCTGAAAAACTAACCCAAAATGCAAAGGGGTACCCTAATGAGTTTGTGGTGACAAACTGACCCAAAATACAAAGGGGTACCCCTTTGAGTTTTTTGCAGAAAAACATACCCAAAATGCAAAGGAGTAACCCTATGAGTTTTCGGCTAAAAAACTGAACCAAAATGTATAAGGGTACAACTATGAGGTTTTGGTGAAAAACTGACCAAAAATGCAAAGGGGTACCCCGTTGAGTTATTAGCTAAAAACTGACCCAAAATACAAAGGGGTACCCCTATGAGTTTTCGGCTGAAAAACTGACCCAAAATGCAAAGGGGTACCACTATGAGGTTTTGGTGAAAAACTGACCAAAAATGCAAAGGGGTACCCTTTGAGTTATTGGCTAAAAACTGACCCCAAATACAAAGGGGCACCCCTTTGAGTTTTTGGCTGAAAAACTGGCCCAAAATACAATAGGGTACCACTATTAAGTTTTGGTGAAAAACTGACCAAAAATGCCAAGGGGTACCCCTTTGATGTATTGGCTAAAAACTAACCCCAAAATGCAAAGGGGTACCCTTATGAGTTTTTGGCTGAAAAAACGACCGAAAATGCTAAGGGGTACCACTATGAGTTTTTGGCTGAAAAACTGATCCAAAATGCAAAGGGGTACCACTATGAGTTTTTGGTGAAAAACTGACCAAAAATGCAAAGGGGTACCCCTTTAAGTTATTGGCTAAAAACTGACCCCAAATACAAAGGGGCACCCCATAGAGTTTTTGGCTGAAAAACTGACCCAAAATGCAAAGGGGGTATCCCAATGAGTTTGTGGTGAAAAACTGACCCAAAATGAAAAGGGGTACCCCTTTGAGTTTTCGGCTGAAAAACTGACCCAAAATGCATAGTGGTACAACTATGAGGATTTGGTGAAAAACTGACCCAAAATGCAAAAGGGCACCCCTTTGAGTTATTGGCTAAAAATTGACCCCCAAATTCATAGGTGTATCCCTTTGAGTTTTTGGCTGAAAAACTAACCGAAAATGCAAAGGGGTACCCCTATGAGTTTTCGGCTGAAAAACTGACCCAAAATGCAAAGGGGTACCACTATGAGGTTTTTGGTGAAAAACTGATAAAAAATGCAAAGGGCTACCCCTTTGAGTTATTGGCTGAAAAACTGACCCAAAATGCAAAGGGATACCACTATGAGGTTTTGGCTGAAAAACTGACCAAAAATGCAAAGGGGTACCCCTTTGAGTTTTTGGCTGAAAAACTGACCCAAAATGCAAAGGGGTACCACTATGAGGTTTTGGTGAAAAACTGAACAAAAATGCAAATGGGTACCACTTTGAGTTTTTGGCTGAAAAACTGACCCAAAATGCAAAGCGGTACCCCTATGAATTTTTGGCTGAAATACTGACCCAAAATGCAAAGGGGTACCCCTATGCCTTTTGGTCAAAAAATGACAAAAAATACAAAGGGTTACGCCTTTGAGTTTTTGGCTAAAAAATTGATCCAAAATACAATGGGGTACAACTATTAAGTTTTGGTGAAAAACTGACCAAAAATGCAAAGGGGTACCCCTTTGTGTTTTCGGCTGAAAAATTGACCCAAAATACAATGGGGGTACCACTATTAAGTTTTGGTGAAAAACTGACCAAAAATGCAAAGGAGTACCCCCTTTGAGTTTTTAGCTGAAAAACTGACCCAAAATGCAAAGGGGTACCACTATGAGGTTTTTGTGAAAAACTGACCAAAAATGCAAAGGGGTACCCCTTTGAGTTATTGGCTAAAAACTGACCCCAAATACAAAGGGGTACCCCTTTGAGTTTTTGGCTGAAAAACTGACCCAAAATGCAATGGGGTACCCCTTTGAGTTTTCGGCTGAAAAATTGACCCAAAATACAATGGGGTACAACTATTAAGTTTTGGTGAAAAACTGACCAAATATGCAAAGGGGTACTCCTTTGAGTTTTCGGCTGAAAAATTGACCCAAAATACAATGGGGTACCACTATTAAGTTTTGGTGAAAACTGACCAAAAATGCAAAGGGGTACCCCCTTTGAGTTTTTGGCTGAAAAACTGACCCAAAATGCAAAGGGGTACCACTATGAGGTTTTGGTGAAAAAACTGACCAAAAATGCAAAGGGGTACCCCTTTGAGTTGTTGGCTAAAAACTGATCCCAAATACAAAGGGGCACCCCTTTGAGTTTTTGGCTGAAAAACTGACCGAAAATGCAACAGGGTACCCCTATGAGTTTTCGGCTGAAAAACTGACCCAAAATGCAAAGGAGTACCACAATGAGGTTTTGGTGAAAAACTGACCAAAAATGCAAAGGGGTACCCCTTTGAGTTATTGGCTAAAAACTGACCCCAAATACAAAGGGGCACCCCTTTGAGTTTTTGGCTGAAAAACTGGCCCAAAATACAATGGGGTACCACTATTAAGTTTTGGTGAAAAACTGACCAAAAATGCCAAGGGGTACCCCTTTGATGTATTGGCTAAAAACTAACCCCAAAATGCAAAGGGGTACCCTTATGAGTTTTTGGCTGAAAAAACGACCGAAAATGCTAAGGGGTAACACTATGAGTTTTTGGCTGAAAAACTGATCCAAAATGCAAAGGGGTACCACTATGAGTTTTTGGTGAAAAACTGACCAAAAATGCAAAGGGTTACCCCTTTAAGTTATTGGCTAAAAACTGACCCCAAATACAAAGGGGGCACCCCATAGAGTTTTTGGCTGAAAAACTGACCCAAAATGCAAAGGGATATCCCAATGAGTTTGTGGTGAAAAACTGACCCAAAATGAAAAGGGGTACCCCTTTGAGTTTTTGGCAGAAAAACATACCCAAAATGCTAAGGGGTACCCCTATGAGTTTTCGGCTGAAAAATTGACCCAAAATGCATAGGGGTACAACTATGAGGATTTGGTGAAAAACTGACCCAAAATGCAAAAGGGTACCCCTTTGAGTTATTGGCTAAAAATTGACCCCAAATTCATAGGTGTATCCCTTTGAGTTTTTGGCTGAAAAACTGACCCAAAATGCAAAGGGGTACCCCTATGAGTTTTTTGGCTGAAATACTGACCCAAACTGCAAAGGGGGTACCCCTATGCGTTTTTGTTGAAAAAATGACCCAAAATGCAAAGGGGTACCCCTATGAGTTTTTGGATGAAAAAAATGACACAAAATGCAATGGGGTACCCCTATGAGTTTTTGGCTGAAAAACTGATCCAAAATGCAAAGGGGTACCACTATGAGTTTTTGGTGAAAAACTGACCAACAATGCAAAGGGGTACCCCTTTGAGTTATTGGCTAAAAACTGACCCCAAATACAAAGGGGCACCCCTTTGAGTTTTTGGCTGAAAAACTAACCGAAAATGCAAAGGGGTACCCCTATGAGTTTTCGGCTGAAAAACTGACCCAAAATGCAAAGGGGTACCACTATGAGGTTTTGGTGAAAAACTGATAAAAAATGCAAAGGGCTACCCCTTTGAGTTATTGGCTGAAAAACTGACCCAAAATGCAAAGGGATACCACTATGAGGTTTTGGCTGAAAAACTGACCAAAAATGCAAAGGGGTACCCCCTTTGAGTTTTTGGCTGAAAAACTGACCCAAAATGCAAAGGGGTACCACTATGAGGTTTTGGTGAAAAACTGAACAAAAATGAAAATGGGTACCACTTTGAGTTTTTGGCTGAAAAACTGACCCAAAATGCAAAAGCGGTACCCCTATGAGTTTTTGGCTGAAATACTGACCCAAAATGCAAAGGGGTACCCCTATGAGCTTTTGGTCAAAAAATGACAAAAAATACAAAGGGTTACCCCTTTGAGTTTTTGGCTAAAAAAATTGATCCAAAATACAATGGGGTACAACTATTAAGTTTTGGTAAAAAAACAGACCAAAAATGCAAAGGGGTACCCCTTTGTGTTTTCGGCTGAAAAATTGACCCAAAATACAATGGGGTACCACTATTAAGTTTTGGTGAAAAACTGACCAAAAATGCAAAGGAGTACCCCCTTTGAGTTTTTAGCTGAAAAACTGACCCAAAATGCAAAGGGGTACCACTATGAGGTTTTTGTGAAAAACTGACCAAAAATGCAAAGGGGTACCCCTTTGAGTTATTGGCTAAAAACTGACCCCAAATACAAAGGGGTACCCCTTTGAGTTTTTGGCTGAAAAACTGACCCAAAATGCAATGGGGTACCCCATTGAGTTTTCGGCTGAAAAATTGACCCAAAATAACAATGGGGTACAACTATTAAGTTTTGGTGAAAAACTGACCAAAAATGCAAAGGGGTACTCCTTTGAGTTTTCGGCTGAAAAATTGACCCAAAATACAATGGGGTACCACTATTAAGTTTTGGTGAAAACTGACCAAAAAGGCAAAGGGGTACCCCCTTTGAGTTTTTGGCTGAAAAAACTGACCCAAAATGCAAAGGGGTACCACTATGAGGTTTTGGTGAAAAACTGACCAAAAAATGCAAAGGGGTACCCCTTTGAGTTGTTGGCTAAAAACTGATCCCAAATACAAAGGGGCACCCCTTTGAGTTTTTGGCTGAAAAAACTGACCCAAAATGCAATGGGGTAACCCTTTGAGTTTTCAGCTGAAAAATTGACCCAAAATACAATGGGGTACCACTATGAGGTTTTGGTGAAAAACTGACCAAAAATGCCAAGGGGTACCCCTTTGATGTATTGGCTAAAAACTAACCCCAAAATACAAAGGGGTACTCATTTGAGTTTTTGACTTAAAACCGGCCCAAAATGCAAAGTGGTACCCCTATGAGTTTTTGGCTGAAATACTGACCCAAAATGCAAAGGGGTACCCCTATGAGTTTTTGGTGAAAAAATGACCCAAAATGCAAAGGGGTACCCCTATGTGCTTTTGGTGGAAAACTGACCCAAAATGCAAAGGGGTACCCCATAGAGTTTTTGGCTGAAAAACTGACCCAAAATATATTGGGGTACCCTTATGAGTTTTCGGCTGAAAAAACTGACCCAAAATGTATAGGGGTACAACTATGAGGTTTTGGTTAAAAACTGACCAAAAATGCAAAGGGGTACCCCTTTAAGTTATTGGCTAAAAATTGACCCCAAATTCATAGGGGTATCACTTTGAGTTTTTGGCGGAAAAACTGACCCAAAATGCAAAGGGGTACCCCTATGAGTTTTTGGCTGAAATACTGACCCAAACTGCAAAGGGGTACCCCTATGCGTTTTTTTTTGAAAAAATGACCCCAAAATGCAAAGGGGTACCACTATGAGTTTTTGGTGAAAAACTGACAAAAAATGCAAAGGGGTACCCCTTTGAGTTATTGGCTAAAAACTGATCCAAAATACAAAGGGGCACCCCTTTGAGTTTTTGGCTGAAAAACTGACCGAAAATGCAAAGGGGTACCCCTATGAGTTTTCAGCTACAAAACTGACCCAAAATGCAAAGGGGTACCACTATGATGTTTTGGTGAAAAACTGACCAAAAATGTAAAGGGGTACCCTTTGAGTTATTGGCTAAAAACTGACCCCAAATACAATGGGGCACCCCTTTGAGTTTTTTGGCTGAAAAACTGACCCAAAAATACAATGGGTTACCACTATTAAGTTTTGGTGAAAAACTGACCAAAAATGCAAAGGGGTACCCCTTTGAGTTATTGGCTAAAAACTGACCCCAAATACAAAGGCGTACCCCTATGAGGTTTTGGTAAAAAACTAACCAAAAATGCCAGGGGGTACCCCTTTGATGTATTGGCTAAAAACTAACCCCAAAATACAAAGGGGTACTCATTTGAGTTTTTGGCTTAAAACTGGCCCAAAATGCAAAGGGGTACCCCCATGAGTTTTTGGCTGAAATACTGACCCAAAATGCAAAGGGGTACCCCTATGAGTTTTTTGGTGAAAAAATGACCCAAAATGCAAAGGGGTACCCCTATGTGCTTTTGGTGGAAAACTGACCCAAAATGCAAAGGGGTACCCCAATGAGTTTTTGGCTGAAAAACTGACCCAAAATGTATAGGGGTACCCTTATGAGTTTTTGGTTAAAAAAATGACCAAAAATGCAAAGGGGTACCCCTTTAAGTTATTGGCTAAAAATTGACCCCAAATTCATAGGGGTATCCCTTTGAATTTTTGGCTGAAAAACTGACCCAAAATGCAAAGGGGTACCCCTATGAGTTTTTGGATGAAATACTGACCCAAACTGCAAAGGGGTACCCCTATGCGTTTTTTTTTTTGAAAAAATGACCCAAAATGCAAGGGGGTACCACTATGAGTTTTTGGTGAAAAACTGATCAAAAATGCAAAGGGGTACCCCTTTGAGTTATTGGCTAAAAACTGACCCAAAATACAAAGGGGCACCCCTTTGAGTTTTTGGCTGAAAAACTGATCGAAAATGCAAAGGGGTACCCCTATGAGTTTTCAGCTGCAAAACTGACCCAAAATGCAAAGGGGTACCACTATGATGTTTTGGTGAAAAACTGACCAAAAATGTAAAGGGGTACCCCTTTCAGTTATTGGCTAAAAACTGACCCCAAATACAAAGGGGCACCCCTTTGAGTTTTTGGCTGAAAAACTGACCGAAAATGCAAAGGGGTACCCCTATGAGTTTTCCGCTGAAAAACTAACCCAAAATGCAAGGGGGTACCACTATGAGGTTTTGGTGAAAAACTGACCAAAAATACAAAGGGGTACCCCTTCGAGTTATTGGCTAAAAACTGACCCCAAATACAAAGGGGCACCCCTTTGAGTTTTTGGCTGAAAAACTGACCCAAAATACAATGGGGTACCAGTATTAAGTTTTGGTGAGAAACTGACCAAAAATGCAAAGGTGTACCCCTTTGAGTTATTGGCTGAAAAACTGACCCAAAATGCTAAGTGATACGACTATGAGGTTTTGGCTGAAAAACTGACAAAAAATGCAAAGGGGTATCCCTTTGAGTTTTTGGCTGAAAAATTGACCCAAAATGCAAAGGGGTACCACTATGAGGTTTTGGTGAAAAACTGACCAAAAATGCCAAGGGGTACCCCTTTGATGTATTGGCTAAAAACTAACCCCAAAATGCAAAGGGGTACCCTTATTAGTTTTTGGCTGAAAAAACGACCGAAAATGCAAAGGGGTACCACTATGAGTTTTTGGCTGAAAAACTGATCCAAAATGCAAAGGGGTACCACTATGAGTCTTTGGTGAAAAAACTGACCAAAAATGCAAAGGGGGTATCCCTTTGAGTTATTGGCTAAAAATTGACCCAAAATGCAAAGGGGCACCCCTTTGAGTTTTTGGCTGAAAAACTGACCGAAAATGCAAAGGGGTACCCCTATGAGTTTTCAGCTGAAAAACTAACCCAAAATGCAAAGGGGTACTACTATGAGGTTTTGGTGAAAAACTGACCAAAAATGCAAAGGGGTACCCCTTTGAGTTATTGGCTAAAAACTGACCCCAAATGCAAAGGGGTACCCCTATGAGTTTTTGGCTGAAAAAATGACCCAAAATGCAAAGGGGTACCCCTATGAGTTTTTGGCTGAAAAACTGATCCAAAATGCGAAGGGGTACCACTATGAGTTTTTGGTGAAAAACTGACCAAAAATGCAAAGGGGTACCCCTTTGAGTTATTGGCTAAAAAACTGACCCCAAATACAAAGGGGCACCCCATAGAGTTTTTGGCTGAAAAACTGACCCAAAATGCAAAGGGGTACCCCAATGAGTTTGTGGTGAAAAACTGACCCAAAATGAAAAGGGGTACCCCTTTGAGTTTTTGGCAGAAAAACATACCCAAAATGCAAAGGGGTACCCCTATGAGTTTTCGGCTGAAAAACTGACCCAAAATGCTTAGGGGTACAACTATGAGGTTTTGGTGAAAAACTGACCAAAAATGCAAAGGGGTACCCCTTTGAGTTATTGGCTAAAAATTGACCCCAAATTCATAGGGGTATCCCTTTGAGTTTTTGGCTGAAAAACTGACCCAAAATGCAAAGGGGTACCCCTATCAGTTTTTTGGCTAAAATTCTGACCCAAAATGCAAAGGGGCACCTCTATGAGTTTTTGGTTCAAAGAATGACCCAAAATGCAAAGGGGTACCCCTATGAGTTTTTGGCTGAAAAAATGACCCAAAATGCAAAGGGGTACCCCTATGAGATTTTTGGCTGAAAAACTGACCCAAAATGCAAAGGGGTACCCCTATGTGTTTTTGGCTGACATACTGACCCAAAATACAAAGGGGTACCCAATGAGTTATTGGCTAAAAACTGACCCCAAATGCAAAGGGGTATCCCTTTGAGTTTTTGGCTGAAAATCTTACCCAAAATACAAAGGGGTACCCCTATGAGTTTTTTGCTGAAAAAATGACCCAAAATGCAAAGGGGTACCCCTATGAGTTTTTGGCTGAAAAACTGATCCCAAAATGCGAAGGGGTACCACTATGAGTTGTTGGTGAAAAACTGACCAAAAATGCAAAGGGGTACCCCTTTGAGTTATTGGCTAAAAACTGACCCCAAATACAAAGGGGCACCCCATAGAGTTTTTGGATGAAAAAACTGACCCAAAATGCAAAGGGGTACCTCAATGAGTTTGTGGTGAAAAACTGACCCAAAATGAAAAGGGGTACCCCTTTGAGTTTTTGGCAGAAAAACATACCCAAAATGCAAAGGGGTACCCCTATGAGTTTTCGGCTGAAAAACTGACCCAAAATGCTTAGGGGTACAACTATGAGGTTTTGGTGAAAAACTGACCAAAAATGCAAAGGGGTACCCCTTTGAGTTATTGGCTAAAAATTGACCCCAAATTCATAGGGGTATCCCTTTGAGTTTTTGGCTGAAAAACTGACCCAAAATGCAAAGGGGTACCCCTATCAGTTTTTGGCTAAAATTCTGACCCAAAATGCAAAGGGGGCACCTCTATGAGTTTTTGGTTCAAAGAATGACCCAAAATGCAAAGGGGTACCCCTATGAGTTTTTGGCTGAAAAAATGACCCAAAATGCAAAGGGGTACCCCTATGAGATTTTGGCTGAAAAACTGACCCCAAAATGCAAAGGGGTACCCCTATGTGTTTTTGGCTGACATACTGACCCAAAATACAAAGGGGTACCCAATGAGTTATTGGCTAAAAACTGACCCCAAATGCAAAGGGGTATCCCTTTGAGTTTTTGGCTGAAAATCTTACCCAAAATACAAAGGGGTACCCCTATGAGTTTTTTTGCAGAAAAAATGACCCAAAATGCAAAGGGGTACCCCTATGAGTTTTTGGCTGAAAAACTGATCCAAAAATGCGAAGGGGTACCACTATGAGTTGTTGGTGAAAAACTGACCAAAAATGCAAAGGGGTACCCCTTTGAGTTATTGGCTAAAAACTGACCCCAAATACAAAGGGGCACCCCATAGAGTTTTTGGATGAAAAACTGACCCAAAATGCAAAGGGGTACCTCAATGAGTTTGTGGTGAAAAACTGACCCAAAATGAAAAGGGGTACCCCTTTGAGTTTTTGGCAGAAAAACATACCCAAAATGCAAAGGGGTACCCCTATGAGTTTTCGGCTGAAAAACAGACCCAAAATGCATAGGTGTACAACTATGAGGTTTTGGTGAAAAACTGACCAAAAATGCAAAGGGGTACCCCTTTGAGTTATTGGCTAAAAATTGACCCCAAATTCATAGGGGTATCCCTTTGAGTTTTTGGCTGATAAACTGACCCAAACTACAAAGGGGTACCCCTATGAGTTTTTGGCTGAAAAAATGACCAAAAATGCAAAGGGGTACCCCTATGAGTTTTCGGCTGAAAAAATGATCCAAAATGCAAAGGGATACCACTATGAGTTTTTGGTGAAAAACTGACCAAAAATGCAAAGGGGTACCCCTTTGAGTTATTGGCTAAAAACTGACCCAAAATACAAAGGGCACCCCTTTGAGTTTTTGGCTGAAAAACTGACCGAAAATGTAAAGGGGTACCCCTATGAGTTTTCGGCTGAAAAACTGACCCAAAATGCAAAGGGGTACCACTATGAGGATTTGGTGAAAAACTGACCAAAAATGCAAAGGGGTACCCCTTTGAGTTATTGGCTAAAAACTGACCCCAAATACAAAGGGGCACCCCTTTGAGTTTTTGGCTGAAAAACTGACCCAAAAATACAATGGGGTACCACTATTAAGTTTTGGTGAAAAACTGACAAAAAATGCAAAGGGGTACCCCTTTGAGTTGTTGGCTAAAAACTGACCCCAAATACAAAGGGGCAACCCATAGAGTTTTTGGCTGAAAAACTGACCCAAAATGCAAAGGGGTAGCACTATGAGGTTTTGGTGAAAAACTGACCAAAAATGCCAAGGGGTACCCCTTTGATGTATTGGCTAAAAACTAACCCCAAAATGCAAAGGGGTACCCTTATGAGTTTTTGGCTGAAAAACTGAACCAAAATACAATGGGGTACCACTATTAAGTTTTGGTGAGAAACTGACCAAAAATGCCAAGGTGTACCCCTTTGAGTTATTGGCTGAAAAACTGACCCAAAATGCTAAGTGATACCACTATGAGGTTTTGGCTGAAAAACTGACAAAAAATGCAAAGGGGTATCCCTTTGAGTTTTTGGCTGAAAAATTGACCCAAAATGCAAAGGGGTACCACTATGAGGTTTTGGTGAAAAACTGACCGAAAATGCCAAGGGGTACCCCTTTGATGTATTGGCTAAAAACTAACCCCAAAATGCAAAGGGGTACCCTTATGAGTTTTTGGCTGAAAAAACGACCGAAAATGCAAAGGGGTACCACTATGAGTTTTTGGCTGAAAAACTGATCCAAAATGCAAACGGATACCACTATGAGTTTTTGGTGAAAAACTGACCAAAAAATGCAAAGGGGTATCCCTTTGAGTTATTGGCTAAAAACTGACCCAAAATGCAAAGGGGCACCCCTTTGAGTTTTTGGCTGAAAAACTGACCGAAAATGCAAAGGGGTACCCCTATGAGTTTTCAGCTGAAAAACTGACGCAAAATGCAAAGGGGTACTAC
>CM075819.1:30032483-30076287 GCA_037975025.1 Excoecaria agallocha
GCCTCAAACTTCTGATTTGAAGGATTAAAGCAAGAATTTTTCAAGGAGAAAGATCGAGATGTAAATTTGAGGTATGTGAAAATCTTGGTTTTAAGGCATCTAAAGGTATATTAGGGTGTCTAGAGCTCATTTATGTAGTTATTTTGAGCAAATGAATTAAAAAAAATAAGGTTTCTTATGGTGGAATTTTCGGCCATGGTAGGAAACAAAGAAGATCTTCAAGCTTCCAAGGATAAAGGCAAGAAAAATAAGGCTTAGGCAAGCCAAAGCTAGGAGAAAAGATTAGTGACCAATAGATCCTACTATTTCCCTAAGTTTCCCATGAATTTTCCTTTATGTAATTAGGGAAAATTTCGATATATATGTGTAAAATTTAAATTGATGTTATATTAATGCAATAAGACTTTTATTATGTATATTAGAATGCTTAAATGAATTTTTAAATGAACATATGCTAGAGTTCCCTTGGTGGCCGAATTGAACTCTTAAGGAAAACAATGTGTATTTTAGGTATTTTGTTGAAATTATGTTTTAAAAGGTATTAAAAGTTAAATAATACATGTATGAATTTTTGTAGAATTTTTAGAAATTAAATGAATATTTTAGAGATAAATATTTGATTATGTAAGTGATGAATTGTTGAACTAATAAAAAAACCAAGTATAAATGACTAAAGAAATAATGAGAAAATAAAGTATAAAAAAGGAAATTATGAAATTTATGTTAAATATTGCAAAATTCAATAAGAGGTTGATATTGATAATGTAATGTAAAAATACATAAATTGCATTAAAAGAGTTTAAATAATTTTGAATAAAAATGAAAAGTAATAGAGAAATTAAAAGAATGTGAAATTTTGAATCAAAAGAAGTTAAAAGGTGAATGATGGTGAGATAATTCACAATTTGTGTCAAAAGGTTTGAAAAATTTGACTGTCAAAGGAATTAAGTTGAAAGAGAAATAAAAAGTATGGAAAGAAAAAAATAACGGCTTAAATTTAATGCTATTGTGCCCTTTTGAAATAGTGTGGCAGTAAAAACTAGCTCAAGATATAATTGGCTGGCCATAGGGATATCTATACCGCGATGCAAGTCATGGCCACTTGCTTTGCTATGGTAGGATCATTGATCTCCATAGTAATTATCTGTATTTGTTATCTATTCTGTGGATAAATGGTCCATTGGGATTATTTCTCAGTCTGTTGTGGTCCTATAGGGTTCACATCCCGTATATCCAGTCTGAGTATTTATGTCGACAGTGTACTGGGGGCATTAATTGAAAAATGAAGCTAAAAGAGTGAAAAGAAAGTGAAAATAAAGGTTTAAAGTGAAAAATTACCTAAATGAAAGAAATTAAAAGTTTAGGGGTAAAATGGTAATTTTACCAAAGTTGTGGTTAAAAGAGTAAGTTCAATAAAGGATTGAATAACAAGGGTAACATGGTAATTTGGCAACCTAATAGTATAAAAACGACTTGTTTTAAGACAAAAGGACCAAAAGTGTAATTTTACACCAAAAATGTTAAAACAAGGTAAAATATGAAATTTGTAAGTAATTTAATGATTTAAAGGCAAAATAATGCAAAGATAAGGGTATTTTTGTAATAATGTGTTAATAAGGGCAAAATTGCAATTATAGTATAACTTGGGGAACTTATTTGAAAAGTTAAATAGTTTGTATAATAAGTATTAAGAAACATTATTAAAAGGCTGTTTTGCGCATATTGCAATAAAAAGGAATTTAAGACAATTAAGAATTTAATTATAATTTTTATAGTCTTTTAATTGTTATGGAACAAAACATTACATTCTTAGCCAAGGAAAATTTTAGGATTGTTGGTTACCATTGGACATAATTTATGCTCAGTACGTAGGTTTTGCTGCATGCAGGTATAGAAGTTCAGGAGCAATAATGTACATTTGGAAGAAGAAGAAGAAGCGTTGAATAATTGTTTTGTATGTGGGGCATGTATATATATGTATTAGTTGTGGATTTGTAAAATGATATGTTTAGGTTTATAATGATGTAATATGTAATAAGTAAAGAATTTTTGTTTGTGACTTTTGTGATGAGATAGATGGATTGATGATGGTATGTGATTGAAGAATTTATTAGTTATTGATTGTGGTGCCTCTGAGAGGCTGTGTTTTGCTTGCTTTTTCAGGGGGCTAGTCCATTTTATAGTCATTATATTGTTGAAATTTTGTAAAATGAATGGTAACTTTGAACAATTTTAGGTTATCGGCAATATAACTTAAGAAGTTAATAATGGATTTTGAATGAAAAAATATAAGAAATTTCTTAAGACTTAAGTAAGGTTGTATGTTAGGTTCTGGTGAAAAAAAATCCTACCAATAGTACTGTTCTGTTTGGTCTGTATGTTAAGGGTGTTACATTATTAGTTTCCAAATCATTAAAATTCACTCTGTTTGGCCTTATAAATTTCAAGATAATCACTAAACAATGGGGATTACTCCAAATGGTAGGGCAGTAAACATAGTTAGGGTTCAAGCTAAATTTCGACTATCATAGGGGAAGAACCAAACATTGATCTCTCTTTATGAAATTTAGTTTTATGAGTATAGTTTCTATTCATACTTGAATTACTCAATTTGGACCTCTCAAACTCCTGTTATAGGCAAAATAGCCCGGATAGGTTCAGTAAACCTAAGGACGGATTTTTCCATCTAAAGGATATGTTCCTTATTTCAATTCTTATGCCCAACCAACCATCATATTCATGTATCCTTGCATTAAAAATCACAAATTAACATTTCTGATCACTATATATAAAGGCCAACACTCACAAAATGTTAAAAGTTGCCATACCTTTTTAGTGGGTTAAACCTTCTTCAAGCTCCGCTTCCTTCCTTTTATTTACCTTTGTTGGTTTGCCTTCTACATAGAATACATTCACATGTTGTTATAATATAAATGAATCATATACTCTTTCTAATTGATTATCAAATTACAAGAATTAAAGAAGAAGAGAATAGGGAGTTGCTACCCTAAAATGATAACCTCTAAATTCTCTCTCCTCTCAAAATTTAAGTTAAGCTTTTTAGGTATTATTTAGGGGTTAAATGGGAGAAGATGGCTACCTTAGGCTCTTTGAAGTGGCTAGACAACCATCACCTTTAAATTCCTTGAGTTTCTTCATTTTTGAAGAATAATCTAAAAAGGATATGTGTCTTGCTCCCCTTGGCTCTCATATTAACTTTACAAAAGTTGCACTTAACTCCCTTCTTTTCCCCAAATTTATGTTTCTAGCCCTAAACTCTCTCTTTTCCTTTTCAATTGGGTCCCTTGATTAGCATCTTTCCTATAATTAATCACATGCATGGCTTAATTTAAAATGACCATTATACCCCTCCTCTTTTAAGGCAATTACCTCTATGCCCTAACTTGTAGTTCACTAACTATACAAACACACAGTGATAATATAATCATTTAAGCACATATGCATATTCTCCCAAGGCCTAAATAGGGGCCTTATAGTTTATGTGTATACCATTGATATAATGAGTAAAAGATTCGAAAAGAAATTAATGCCTACATTTATAACTTAGAAGGATAGATAGGCAAGCCTATAAGGGTAATCGCAACTACTACAACTTGACCCCATTTGGTTCTATAGTTTATTCCCATTTGGGACTATACTCTTGACCCCATTTGGGTCTATAGATTTTATACCTTCGGGTATCACAGGAATTGATACCTACAGGTATCCATGTGAATAATACCGTAGGGTATCCATAACACCCATTAGCCATACCTATGGAGCTTAGGCAAGCATTCATAAAGAAATGTAATATAAAGTGGAAAGTCATGTGACTGATTATATAATGAATAAATACGATGGATATTTATATATATGAGCATGTGTATCTACATATGAATTTACATTGTTGAGCAATGAAAATGTTATTATGTATTATTGTTCATCCAGTGACTTATTTCTACTTACCTTTGTTGTTATATGAATTATTTGAGATTATCTACCTGCATGCTTATTTTGCCTGCATGATTTGGTAATGACCGCTGTGAGTGGTTGTTCTAAATTTTTTTGTTCCCTACTAAGTTTCTTAGCTTAGAACAGGTGTTCATCCATGTAGGTAATTCAAAAGAGGCATCATAGGGATAAAACTTGCAAGTAAAAGGTCAACACAAGGCTTAGAGATTTCTAATATAAATAATTATTTTGTTGATATTTTATATTAATATAACATTTTGTAAAAGATATTATTATGTAAGATTTTACCTACAAATAGCCACATGTGGTGTAATTAACAAAAAAAAATTATGTATTGTAAATAATATAATTGGATTTATATCGCTTGTGCTTAAGATATCAAGGGCATATGGATTTTATACATGAACTTATAAACTTATATATATTCATGTGCTTGTGTGGTTAGTGATATGCTTTTTAGGATTGATTTTTTAGAGAGGGTGTTACAATATATGTCCATATCTATAACCAACTTAGAAAAAAAAAAAAAAAGGTTTCTCTTACTAAATTACTTCATTACACTAATCACTCATGTATGCACTATACATTTCACTTAGATAATCAAACATGTCAATTACACTTCACTACAAATACATATCAATATACAACCTCATGAGCACTTGTTAGCTTTACATACAATACACTCATATGCATTTAATTATTAATCATTTGAATGCATACAACATTATAAGCATATTACTTATCGATACACAACTTGTAGTTAAACACTCAAATTACCATTCAATAATGTATGCATTCATAGCTTACTTGAAATGCTTTTATTAAAATTTATAATTTAATATTTAATCACTCCTTTCATGTTCATTAAATTATATACTAATACTAGAAATGCATTTGTAATGTTCCATAAGCATTCGAGAAAGTTTGCATGCGATTCGGTAAATTTCGGGTGAGAAAAACTTCCATTTTAACAAAAATAGAGGGACTCACGATTGTCACCTATTCTTGAACACCATGAGGGTCATACCGGGATAAAAAATTTTAGTCTAAAATGCATCCTCACTGTGGTTAAGAAACCCTGACCATAGTGAGGTCCTCAAAGCTCACTTTGTTCCCTCGACAGAATTCCTAGTTCACTTTGCTTTGCATTTTTAACATAAATTCAGCTAGAATTAGACAAAATGGTATTCTAGATTTTTATTTCTATACATCTCTAGTTTCCATACACATTAAAATCAGATCATTTAGGCATCTATAACATGAGTTATCATCACAAACATTCAAGATGCTATAGTTGATAGATTTACTATCAATACCCTACTTAAAACCCATTTCCACTAATCTTAAAGGCCAAAACTATAATGCTTATTCTAATTATCCTTTGTACTATTACCGTACATACTATATTGCACATCCTTAACATATTATAGTCCATTTGCACAAATATTGAGATATTATTAAACTATTATTATGTACAACATCGGGCTCAATAATACCATTGATACGCACTTTATAAATTACAAGTTATAAAATATTCAGTTACACTTAACATCATAGTTCATTTGGTACAAAATGATATTTAAAAAGACAAAAGAAAAATATAAACTTCATACTTTATCTCCTTATCCTTGGTGTTGGCCTTGTTGCTGCAGATCTTGTCCTGTGGAGAAGTCTTATCTTGATGCACCTACATGGATAAACAGTTGTGCTAAGCTATAAAGCTTAGTGGGGAACATAAATTATGAGGACAAACTCTCACAGAAGTCATCACTTTCACTCACACATTTGCATTATAAAAGTTAAGTATCAATAAATTAGTGATAAACATATGTGATACGTTTAAAACCTTACATGATATTACACTCTTACCTCTACCAAACTTTTTCCATGTTGTTCTATAAACCTTAACCTGGAGGTCATTTTCATATATACTAGGTTAATTAGCTTGTTACTACCTATATTTGTTTGAGCAATCTTATCATTACTAAGTAACACATGCATTTGCATATCTCCTTAATTTCTTTCCCCTACATGCTTATAGTACAACTTTGTTATTTATTACAGATTCTATCACTTAGTTAACCTTATTAAACTTTAAATGTTTAAGTGATTCCTAATGTATACCCATATCTATGGAAATTACATATGCTAGTGTAGGTTTATACATTTGATGCTCTTGTATACAATGAGTTACACATTAATCACTGATGTTAAATATGTAACATAATACTAATAAAAATGTATATTCGTAAATATAATAAATGACAAGTGACCACACCATTATACATGTTCATATATAATTTATGGACTTTAGTACAAAAGACATCATGTAATTGCAACCATAACAACATACGTGTAATATTATAATATTGTAGGGTTGCATGTTTGAAAGATAACTTTAACTAATTTTGTGTTTACCATTTACTGTGTAATTATCCTTACCCTCTACTATGCAAATAATTTTGCCCTTTATAATGCATTTCTAATATCCTTTAGTAAGCCTACACCTTTCTAAGGATGTGGATAATAGGTGATACTCTAGTACCCAAAGGTACAATAAACATACCTGAAGCTATCGAACAATGGACCCAAATGAGGTCAGCTCTGTATTATAAACCAATCAAGTAAACCCAAAGAGGGTCAGCCAATGACCCAAATGGGGTTAATACTGTGCTATGGACCTAAATAGGATCAAACCTTATAGGCATGCTAATCTATCCAGAACCTAGACAATGACGCAGACCAGGCAACTGTAACCTCTTTTTTATAAATTTCTTTAATTTTCTTTTTTCAATAGCATAAGTCATTCACCCAATCATATATACACATCTAAAACATATAATTAATTTACATGTTCTTATACACACATCCTGTACTTGTAATTAATATGAAAGCATAAAACTTGTCATGTATATATGAATGGGACACTTATTCTCATGCTATCATTTATTTCGCTATCTAAGTTATTTATGCATGCATTTCCACTTCTCATCAAGGCACACAATAGAACTAAAACATACATTAGATATGTATATATCTACATATTTCATTTCCATACTTATGTGACATGTTTATAATAGTTATACTTATGTGGAGACTAAAACATGCACACACACATGTATTGTAACACCCTACTTTCATTCATGATTTTCGTACACCATATGTTATTACTAACGATGTCACATGGTTACTATTCATTATGTATAAATTTTGGTAGTATAACAGTTTGTAAACCGTGCTACCCAAACCTACAAATTTGCAAATTAACACTCTCAAAAGCAACCTCCACCTCTAATACTCCAATAACATACATAGCACTTCTAAAATTAACTATCAATTCTCAACGCAACACAATCACAAGATTTCATACACACATGCTCTAATATAATTAGGTCCACTTTTAATTTGCATGCACAACACAACACAATACATTATTAGCCACGTATCCAAATCTAATACATGAGTTATGTAAGCTTTATATCCACAACCATGACACGTGTACATGCCATTCCATCTTGCCTTCTTCGAGTCCTTAGTTACCTGTCCTTACGCGCAGTCAACAAACCACGCACTAAGCAACGTTGTTGTCTAGTGGTGGATACAACTGCACAAATTTTCATTTTTATAAATTTATTTGTATTTTTATTTTCATTTTTAAATTACCATTAATCCTTGTTGACTTTATTATCATTTTCTTATATTTTCACCTTTTTACCGATTTACCTCTCTTATTTAAAATTTTGGTTTTTATTTATACTTATGCCCCTGCTTTCTTATTTAGTTACATAATAGTCCTCGTCTAGTACTTAATTTGTTTATTCATTCTACTTTGATTATAATTTATAAATTTAGTCTTACCAAGTATATTGATAATATAATTCAAAATGTCAATATCAATAAAATTTTCTCCTTTATTTAACTGCAATAAGCTTTATCTTTCTTAATTCCTTAATTACTCTTGAATGTTCTTAAGTTTTTCTATTTTTCTTTATTATCTCATTTTATCTGCATAAATTATTATTTAATACATATTTCATTATTAACTTTGATTTAGAGGAAAGCTTCATTTTACCCTATAATGTTTCCATTCTTTTCAAAATTATATTTAAACCTCCATCTTTAGGTCCTTAACCTTTACCAAAATAACATTTAAATTTTAATTTTTCTCAATATTACATCTAGCTCCTGTAATTCACTAAATTACCGTCTAAGTCTCTTCTCTAACTATATCGACATTTGTGTCATCCCTTTTCTTGTAATTACCATTTTATCCTTCATTTTTCCTTTTTAAACATATTTCACCATAAAAATTCATTTCCTTTCGTTTTAGTCCTTAAATTCACTTTTTTTGCCAAAATTACAAATTTGTCCTTATTTTCTCAACTTTTTCCTAAATTACGATTCTGCCCATTATTTGCTAAATTTATTCAAAATTCCCTTTTTACCTTTTCTGACTACAATTTTATTTTCTATTGTCTATTTTACCTTTATTTACCCTGTTTATATCTTTTATTTTTTTTACTCTTTAATTTACATTTTTGCTTTAACATTACTTTATGTAGTGATAAATTACCATTTTACCCTTTTATGTTACTTTTTACTAATTTAAAGCAATTTGATCCTCTCATTATCATAATTTTTCTATTTAATCTTTTTGATGCTTATTTTTCCTATTAATTTTCCCATGATTCTTACTTAAATGTAAAATTATAGTTTAGTCCCTAAACTCTATACTTCCTCATTCTTGATTTGGTTTGACCTCAAATTTGACCCTTTTTGTTTCCTTTAACTTTTGTTCCTTTTTAAGTGTAAATTTTTCATTTTGGTCCTTATACTTCTTTATAAAGTGGTAAATTATATTTTGGTCCCTAAAATTTTTGTTACTTATGATTTGGTCCCTTTTCACCTATTTGAACACTTTAACCCTTTTAATTGCCTTGTTGATATCAAATTATGATTTTGCCTCTAATTTATCGTGTAGTTACAATTTTGCTTTTTTAAGTCTATTAATCATGTTTTTCAATTTATTTCTTGTTTATTCACATTTATGACCTCTTTTATGCCTAATTTACTTTTTAGTCCCTATTTTCTTGCGTAATGAATATTTTATCCTTACTAAACTATTAACTACATTTCTCACACTATTTCTTATTTAATTAACTTTATGGCATCTTTCGTTCGTGATTTACCATTTTATCTCCATTTCCTCTTATATTTATAGTTTTTCCCTTTTTGGAATTATTAATCACATTTTTCACATGATTTCTTATTCAATCAACTTTATGACATTCTTTATACATCATTTACCATTTAATTCTTGTTTTCATGTGTATTTACTATTTTACCCTAGTGATGACAAGCGAAAATCTTCGAACTGGATATACGGGATGAGGACTGTATGAATATCCTGTATGACTGTGTGTGAGGTGACTACTTAAGTGTAGCCATCCCTCAATACCATATGTGAGGTGACTACTTGAGCATAGCCAACCCTCAATAAAATTATAATTTCATGGTGCTATTGCAGTATATGGGTCTCTATGGCTAGCCATTATATCCTATAATCTAGGATTAGCCATCGTATACTAAAGACAACTAATTATTTTACTTTATGTTGTATTTTTATGCCAAACTTTATGTTTTTTCCTTTATGTATTATATCATGCATTTTCATCCTCCATGCATTCATCAACATTTCATGTAAAGCCATAATGTACATAATAAATAACATTCAAACATGATAAAAATATGACATTTTCACAAAGGTACCATTCAGACTCAATAAGAATTCCAAGATGCCATGTGTTTTTCTTCTTTCTTTTCATGTTATATATGTTCTAAATTCTTACCAAATATTATCAAATTATCATGTCATTCCATATGTGGTATAATTCGGCTAAGACATATTCGCATGCTTCCATCATAGTTTTTCATGTGTTATCATGATTTACATGCTTTAATGATCATTTTAAACCTTTATGTATTAATATACATTTAAATTTTATCATTACTATTTTATTTCCTTTTTGAACATCATTATGTTTACATGGTGTCCATATGTTATTCTAAGCTCAAATCATTCATGATGTCTTTATTCATCTTTATAGTGCACATTTTATTCTTAAAATGCATTTAGACATCAAATCAGCATATTATATTATATGGTACTTAATTCAGTCAAGTATATTCTTCCTTCATATGATTTATTTCTATGCCAATTCATATTTATTTCATATTAAAACATCATATTACTATGTTGAAGAGAATGCTTTTTATTATGTATGGGTGAAATTTAGGCTTAAGATATGATTGGAGGTGAGAGAAATGAAGAAAAAATTGTGGAGAGAGCTTAGGTATGGTGAATCCAATGTATGCAAGAGAAATAGAGGAAATTTAAAGAACTTTGACAAAAAATATGGAGTATTATAGACCCCTCTCGGCTACCCTTAATTATACCAAACCAATGGCCAAGATTCCTGCATTTACTATTAGTTTTTACACTTCTTTTTTTCATGCTGATGCATGTCACTGATCATGGCTCATTTAATAATGACAATTATTCCTTTAGATGAATTAAATATGGCTTTTAAGCCCACTAACTAATTTAACCTCAATTCTTTACCATTTTTTTTTGAAACTAATGTTCCACTTGTTAAAATGCTCTAAATTTTTTCCCATCTGAAATAATATATGAAGAAGCTAGTATTTAAAATTTCAAATCATTTTGACATCATTTCAGTATACATCTAACTCCAGAGGTAAAATTAACCGGTCCGAAACTCGAAATTTTGAAACTATCAAAAAAATTATTTTTCACTTACCATAACTCCTTTATACTATTTATAATGAGTTTATGTGATTAGACTAATTTTTAGAGGTCTTTGGAATATTTTAAGGCCCAATCAAAGCCTCAATCAACCCTTTCTATGGTATCGAGTAAAATCTTTGCTATCTATTTTGAAGGCCTATTTAAGCTCATTTTCTTCCCAGATTGCACCCTTAGACTCCATTTAACACCTATTTTTTCATCCAGTAGTTAAGTAAAATTTTCCACCAGGTCACCCATCCCAGTTTTTCCTTGGACTAAGCACATTTAACACTTATGTACTTTTAAATTTTTTTTATACTGTACTACTATAATTACTCCAAAAACTATCCCAAGGTTACTATTCATACTCTAAAATATACCATGCATGTCAGACGTAAATTTTGGAGTGTTACATTTCTCCCCATGTAATAAAAATTATCCTCAAAATTTATCTAAATAAGAAAGCCGTGAGCATTGCTGTTTTATAATTTTCTCAAATTTCTAAATTTTTTTTTCCACTTATAACTGGTCCAGAGTACTTTGATGAGTGGTATCTATTTGTTCCTCGGCTGTTTAACTTTTCTACCTAGAATTCTAAGTGGTTTTTCGTTATATGACAAATCTAGGCAACAACGTTGCTCAACGCGTGGTTTGTTGACTGTGTGCAAGGATAGGTAACTAAGGACTTGAAGAAGGCAAGATGGAATAGCATGTATACGTGTCACAGTTGTGGATATTAAGCTTAAATAACTCATGTATTAGATTTGGATACTTGGCTAATAATGTATTATGTTATGTTATGCATGCAAATTAAAAGTGAACCTATTTATATTAGAGAAAGTGTGTATGAAATCTTGTGATCATGTTGCATTGAGAATTGATGGTTAATTTTAGAAGTGTTATGTATGTTATTGGAGTATTAGAGGTGGAGGTTACATTTTGGAGTGTTAATTTGCCAATTTGCAGGTTTGGGTAGCACGAACCGTTATGCTGCCGAAATTTATAGCTAATGATTAGTAACCATGTGATGTCATTTGTAATAATATATGGTGTACAGAAATCATGAATGAAAGTAGGGTGTTACTATTGGATTTTAACGGTTACATGCATCACATACATGAGCGGAATTTTAAAATTTTTTAACCATTAGATCTGATCTTGCCATGAATACACAATATAACTATATGAGAATAAGAAAAATCACCTTTGATTTTTGTTGAACAGTTGATTTTACTTCGCACCAGGTTGTCGCAAACCACAGTGTCCAAAATCGAACACCTCCAATGAGTAATCCACACTAGAGAGGGGTAAATTAAACCAATAAATTGGTGTTTAACTAGGGCTGGCCGAAATTCCCAAGATCTAGCTTAGGAGTTAGCCCAAAAGGGAGAGAGAGATCAAGAGAAAAGACTTTCTTTTTGTTTTAATCACTTAACCCTAATTCTCATTAGTTCGCCTTTTATAGTTAGGTTAAAATTTCAACTCCTTAATGAGATTGGGCTCTTTAAAATTGCTGGAGAATTATTAATTGGGCCTTTGGAATTAATTATAATCATTTGAGCTTAATTAAATCCAATTTAAACCTTTTCATAAAAGTCTATGCACAAAACCCACAAACTAGGCCCTTTGTGCAACTAATTGGATTTAAATACCCAAATGGATTCCAAATCCAACCAAATTAAATATGTGGGTTTCATAACACTTATGTAAAATATATAAATTAATTTGGTCTATTAAATAGGCCATTAAGGCCTTCTGTTCTGAGGTAGGCGTGTGGCCCTTACAGAAGGGCTTCTCCCAACTGCTTCGTTCCTCTGGCCCTTAATAATTGCTCCAATGGACTTATTAATTATTATACCAGTCCTATAGCACTTATAGTAGTCCTAAAACACTTATAAGATAATAATAATAATTAATCATGAAATACATTATTTTAATTAGGTCCAATTTTGCAGAACATTTCTCAAAAGTTCCGCGGATAATTTTATTTGATCATAATTAATTAAACTCTTTAATTAATTATTATCATATTCTCTTCTCTACCTTTATAATAATATCAAATATTATGATCTTTGTCATTTTACCATTTTACCATTTTCTCTATATGTGTGTGACCTATTGGGTTCCTGTCCATGTTGGCAGTATAATAAGTAATTGTGAGTTCTATTCAAAACTCACATGATTTAAACTCCTTTAAATCATCTTATCAATCCCTATTGATACTTTTGATACATCATTATACAAGTCATGATTGGCCTCTAGCTAGGCATCATGACTACCCAAATGTCAGGAAAGTCATGTGATTTGACTGTACCCTTCCATAGAAATAGTTACCATGCAATTACTCCTTTCACCACTCTTATCTCAATTAGATTCTGATCATGGATTTCTGTCAACTCATATAAATCTAATTATGTATGTTCTATTAATTTAACCATTGTTCCTAAAATGCCCTTCATGGATCTCCATCCATCTCGGCATATTACTCTGGCCAGAGATTCTCTGAACAAGGCAATTATAGAATCATGCGCGATAACTTCTCTTGTTAAATTTGGGATGGTGAATCCTTTGTCAATCACTCAACTATCTTCAAGTAGGTCATGATATACCCAATCTCCTAACTATGTTCACTCTCAGTTGGAAGTAATCAGTTATGGAGTCAAAGTATACCACTTGCTACTTAAGATAACTTTGGTGATCTCAAGTCTAAGGATACTTGCACAACTGCTATGAAGAGATTCCTCACTGACATAGATTTAATATCCATGTGAGGATTCTCTTTGTAGGTCTCCAATGAACTTGTTCTTCTAACAAGCATCCACATGTTAGCTTTGATTATCTTCCATAATCACAGTTATGAGAACCACTGTTTGAACCATTCAAGAAGCATAACATATGCTAGTTTGTCCGAATTAACAATGTCCTATCTTGTTAATTCTATGACTAGGGATATTTAGATATTAACACATTTGCATGCAATAGACATCTCACATCATGAACACCTTCATGATTGCCTTTGCACTGTATTTATAATATCTAGGACTTCATTTATTAATTTAAGATTTATAAACTCATGTATTCAAACATAGCATTAATAAATGAATGATGCCTTTTATTAAGAATATAAATTTCATACATATGAAAAACATCCCTATTACATGGGCTCTAGGGCATACTCTCTAACAATTACATGTCTCTCTCTCTCTATATGTGTGTGTGTGTGTGTGTGTGTGTGTATTATCATGTATGTGTGCCTATCTATATGAATCACTTATTACACACCCATGCATCTTTATATTTAAACATGTTGCTACATGTCTAATTAATATAGCAAGCACACTCTCGTTCTTAAATCAATACCTATCTATACATGTTCATATCATGTGCATATCCATACATATTTGCATGCTTTTTTAGTCCCATTCCCTCCTTTATACATGTCTTGAATTGACATTCTAAATTATGGGCATATAAGCATCCCTTAGTAATCATGTTAATGTAGCATTGGTCATAGATTCACATTTTTATGACTAAGCTATAAAACAAATTATGAGCGTATAGTTTCTTATGTCTAGAGTTGATTTCTAACTACATTGCAATGGGTGACCATCTACTACACATGTTTCATAGCCTATTATATCCTTGTGTGTGTGTGTGTGTGTGTGTGTTTATGTATATTTGTACATGTTCAAGTATACATGTCTTCATTGGTACTCTCATGTTCTAGTTACATTGGTTACATACACAAATTTGGCGTGTGGCAAAGTGATGGCCTAACTAACTCCTATGTTTATGTTCTCTTATGTTAAGGTTTGTTTATAATATTATTTCAATACTCCACTATGCTCTACATACATTTCATGCCACCTATTACCCTTAATTTCATGTTTAAGGTCCTCTGAATATGTTTGGAAATGCTCGAGTGAGTTTTGGTAGTGTTCTAGGGCATCAAACTCTAGTTTGGCCCTAAATAGGAGGTGACTCAGTAGGGACAACTTTTTTCCCTACCGATTTGATTGATTCTAGCCCTTCGAGGAGCATGTGACTTGGGTGGGATGGTGGGTAACTCAGTAGGAATGGTGGGTAACTCCGTGGGGATGGTGAGTATCCCTATGAAGTTAATTGGTTTTGTCCATTCCAGGGATTTGTAACTCGGTGGGGATGATGAGTGTCCCTGCCAAGTTGATTTTGGCAGCTATTTTGCCTTATTGTGTGACAAACTTATGACATAGCAAATAAATTTTATTGGCAAAGTGCTCTTTTACAAAGTTGTTTCTCTATTTTTCTAGTTTCCAAATGTGGGATGGTGGGTAACTTGATAGGGATGGTGGGTAACTTAATAGGGATGGTGGGTATCCCTGCCGAGTTGATTAGTTCTGTCTATTTTAGGGACTTGTAACTCGGTGGGGATGAAGAGTGCCCCTGCCAAGTTGATTTTGGCAGCTATTCTTCCTTATAATGTGATAAACTTTTGGCATAGCAAATAAATTTTTTAGGCAAAGTGGTCCACTATAAAGTTGTTTCTCTATGTTTCTAGTTTCTAAATCATTAAAAGTCATCTCATTTACACCTCTAAATCTCAAGATATTCACAAAATACTACAGACTGCTCCTAATGATAGGGCAGCAGATATGTTTAATTTTGAAAGGCTTAAATGTAGAATTAAACTTTTACTTCTTCATATGAAATTTGTATCTTGAGTCTAGTTTCTATCCCAACTGAAATTACTTAAGTTAAAGCTCTAGAACTCAAGTTATAGATAAAAAGTCATGCTAGGTCAAGTGAACTCTAGGACAGATTTTGCTATCTTAAGAACAACTCCTATATTTCGGTTCTTTTGCACAATTAAAATTCATATCCTTGTTTACAAATCATTACTACATCTAACATACCATCTCAATGCCTTAAACAGATGCAAGCTTGCACACACAAAATTCTAGAAGTTCCCATACCTCTTAGCAAGCAAACACCTTCTTCAACCTGTCTCCACTTCCTTCTCCTTGCCTCTATTTGCTTCTCCTTCTTTGAAATGTCTAACTACCAAATGGGTTAAGATAGCTAGATTTAGGGAGAAAATGGTTGCCTTTTTCTTGCTCGAAGTGGCCAACCAACAAGTCTCCCTTAAATCCCTTGATTTCTCTTCCTTTCTCAAGAGAATTCTCGGGAGCTAAGTGCCAACATCTCATTGGCCCACTTGTTGACACTATATAAATCACACTTAGCTCCCTCTTTTCCTCCAATTTCTTATTTCTACCCTAAACCTTTCTCTCTTATTTTTTAATTGAGCCCCCATATTACATTTTATTCTAATTAAGCACACATAGGACTTAATGTAAAATGACCATATTATCCTTTCTCTTTTAAGACATTTACCTATATGTCCCCACCTATAATTCATTGACTAACCTATCAAATAGTGACCATAATATCTTTTTAACATATACACATGTACATTCTCCTAGTGTATATGTAGGGGCCTCACATTTCTCTCCCCCTTAAAAGAATTTCATCCATGAAATTCATACTTGTGGTATTTACTAAATATTATCATTAGCCTTTTTATAACTTTGTCTTTATCACAATCAAACTTGATCCAATACTATCTCTCCTTATTTCTCTTTCTTCACTTTATCAAGTTTGGATTTTATCTAATTTCATTCCTTTATGATAGTAACCTTCTCTTGCTATCACATCAATAATGCACTCAATGTACATCCTGCCAGTTTCCTTTTTAGTTAGGGCTTGTGCATATAATTTGATGCTTTTCATATCTTGTCAAATTATGCTAATGCAATGCTATGAAAGAATGATAATTTCATGTATGTAATAGAATGTGAATGCATATTTTCATGTAATGTAAATGTTTGTCCCAACCCTTACTATGAAATGTTCAATCAATTCCCCTTGTTGTTAAGAAGTTACTGGCAGGTATATAGAGCGCCATACCCAATTTGTATCCCACATTCTATATACTTCATATAGGGATAACCTTATCAAGTTCACATAAATTCTTTTTTACATATCATATTGATATAACTTCCATATACTCTCTTCATACACATATACTATAATCTGAAAACTAGTTACATACACATCATATTCTATTCAAGCTAAATATGGCACCTCGCTAAGTACACTACCCTTTACACTCATACCAATAAGGGTAGGGAACCTAATTTCTCATTTTACAAATACCATCCTCAAAACTCTCACTTTATCTAATATCCCAAATATATATATACATGTATTAACATTATCCCAGCCCATCTATATATATAAATATCAAAAGATGTGAAAATAAAGTACCAAGAGTTTCTTTGGTGATGTCTTGCTTCATTAGAGCTTCAATCCTGCTAGTTCGTATCGAGATAGTTAATTCCATAGTTTGTTCCCCCTTCACTATGGTCTACCTTTTCTCTCTGAGATACATGTTTATATCATGTGCATGTCCATACATATTTTCTTGCTCTTATAGTCTTGTTCCCTCATTTATACATATCTTGAATTGGCATTCCAAATTATGGACATATAAGCATCCTTTAGTAATCATGTTAATGTATCATTGGTGATAAATTCACCTTTTTATGACTAGCCTATAAAGCAAATTATGTGCATATAGTTTCTTATGCTTGGAGTTACTTTGTAACTACATTTCAATGGGTTACTGTCCACTACACACACACACACACACACATATATATATACAAGTTCAAGTATACGTGTCTTTATTGGTTGCATACATAAAGTTGGTTTATCTCTAAGTGTCATTAACTAACTCCTATGTTTATGTTCCTTTGTGTTAAAGTTTGTTTATAACTTTATATCAATATTCCATTATGTACTACTTGCATTTCACGCCACCTATTACCCTTGATTTCATGTTTAAGGTTCTCTAAATATGTTCAAAAATGTTTGGATGAGTTTTGGTAGTGTTTCGGGGCATAAAACTCTAGTTTGGCCTTAAAGAGGAGGTGACTCGGTGGGGATAAGGTTTGTCCTTATCGACTTGATTGATTATGTACCTTTTAAGACCATGTGACTTGGTGAGTAATTTAGGGGATGGTGAGTATCCTTGCCAAGTTATTTGGTTCTATTTATTCTAGGGACTTGTAACTCAATGGGGATGAAGAGTGTCCCTGACAAGTTGATTTTGGCAACTATTCTACCTTACTATTTGATAAAAGTTTGACATAACAAATGAATTTTTTAGGCAAAGTGGTCTTCTAAAAAGTTGTTTTTCTATGTTTCTAGTTTTTGAATCATTAAAAATCAATTCATTTTCGCTCCTAAATATCAAAATATTCACAAAATATTGTAAACTACTCCTAATGACAAGGCAGTAGACATACCTAGTTTTCAAACTAAGTTTAGACAAGATTAGGTATAGAATTAGACTTTGACTTCTTCATAAAAAAATTATATCTATGTGTCTAGTTTCTACTATAACTAGAATTACTCAACTTGAGGCTCTAAAACTCAAGTTATAGACAAAATAGTCCCACTGGGTCAAGTGAACCCTAAGACAAATTTTGCTATCTTAAGAACAACTCCAATATTTCTATTCTTTTGCACAATTAAACTTTATATCCATGTTTCTAACTTATTACCGTATCTAATATACCATCTCAATGCCTTAAATAAAAAGAAGTTCACACACACAAAATGTTAAAGGTTCCCATACCTCTTATCAAGCAAACACCTTCTTCAACCTCTCTCTAATTCCTTCTCCTTGCCTCTACTTCTCCTTCTTTGAAATGTCCAACCACCAAATTATCTCTCCTTATAGTTTCTATGATTAGATTTAAGGGTTAGGATAGTTAGATTTAGCGAGAAAACAACTGCCTTTTTGTTCCTTAAAGTGGCCAGCCAATGAGTCTTCCTTAAATCCCTTGATTTCTCTTCCTTTCTCAAGAGAATTATAGGAAGCTAGGTGTTAAAATCTCATTGGCCCACATGTTGACACTATATAAATTACACTTAGCTCCCTCTTTGCCTCTAATGTCTTATTTCTAACCCAAATATTTCTCTCTTCTATTTCAATTGAGCCCCTATATTACATTTTCTTCTAATTAGGCAAACTTGGTTCTTACACTAGATTTTTCCCTATTACTCTTTTCTTTACACTTCCTTCATGTATGCATACTTCACTATCAAATTTACATTCATATAATATTTAAACATGCAATTACATATTAAAACTACTAAATTCAACCACATGCATATAAAGGAAACAAACACTCCCATACCTTTTTGAAGCTTATTCTTCCTTCCTCTAGCTCAAACCCTTTCCTTCCCTTATCTCTAACCCACTTTTCAACTAGGATCACACACACCATCAAATAAACACTCAAAAATTTAGTATACACTTCCCAATTTACACTTAGGAAGAGGAAGAGTGCAAATTCTACTCAAGTCACTAAATCACTAACCTAGATCACTTATGTGTTACGGTAAAAGCTCTATGTCTCTCTCCATTTTCTTCCAATTCAAGAGCAAATTTTTTCAAAAGTGATTTAGAAAGGAGAAAGATAAGAGAAAACTAAAATTTTAAAGTTCTTTGGCAAGCCATAAATACTCAAGAAGGTAGATTTTTCATACCTCATTTATAAGGGAAAATTTTAGAAAGAATGGTGTGACTTGCTTATTGGTCAAAGTTTTAGATCCTTGGTTAATTGTCTTTTAATCCCTCTCTAACTTCTTAGTTACCAATTCACTTAAATTGTCTTTTCTCTCTTCAATTTAATCCCTAATTATACATATATCTCATAATTTGCACAATTTACTAAATGCCCTCAACAAATTCAAAAATTTTTGTTACGTCTCCACTGCAAAGTTAATGTTATTTTACACTAGAACTTATACAATCACTCATTCTAATCCTTCCAAGGTACATCTCGAGGCCTCAAAACATGTTTTTTGATCAAATTTCCAACTAACTAATGACATACTATTATCGATCTCACAAAACTCATAATTGAAAAAAAAAATTGGTGAGGGGAAAATAAAACCCCATATCTAAAAAAAGAACAACAAAATGAACATAGATTGAAGAACAATAGATGTACCATAATTAAGAGTTAAAAAAATTTAACAAAAGAACTAACCTATGACATATTAGTTAAGGAAAGCAAAAGAAGGGCAATGATGAGAGATCGGTAAAGCGTGGTGGTGAGAGGTGGAAAGGCAGGTAAGGGGCAAAAAGGGGCAAAATCGAAGAAAGAGAAACAGAAGGGGAAGGAAAAGGTTGAACTAATTCTCTATTTTGTTTATCTCAGATAATTCAATTTTTAATATTTTAAAAATTATTAATTACTTAAATCCAATTTTTAATTCCCTCCAAAAACTCAAAATAAAAAATATTCCCTCCTAAAAATTAACAAGTTTAATTCTTAATTTCCTCTAAAAAAATTTTAATTTTTTTCTCTTTTATTACTTTTAGATGTAAAACTATAATTTCATTATGTATAATAACTATATATAATTACATTATTAATTTACACTTTCATATACGAATTGAGCCAAAAATAAATTAGTATTATTTGAATGATACTAAAAGTAAATGAAATTAAGTGATAAAGTGATTATATAATCATATAATTATATTAATTGAATAAATTTTATTATATATAATAACTATATATAGTTATATTATTAATTTACATACTCAAACCGGTATTGTGCTAAAAATATATTAGTACTAGTTAGTTGAGTGATACTAAGAGTAAATGACTTTAATCCATAAGATAATTATATACTCATATAATAACATGAATTGGTAAATTTCATTATTTGTAGTAGTTGTATACAATTACATTATAAATTTATATACTTGGTCACTCATATAGATATTGTGCCAAAAATAAATGTGTACTAGTTGAGTGACTCTAAAAGTAAATAAAATTAATTGATAAGGTGATTGTATACTTATATAATTACATCAATTGATAAAATTTTGTTATATATAATAACTATATATAATTATATTACTAATTTACAATCAAATTACTCATAAAGGTGTTGTGCAAAAATAAATAAATAAATAAATACTAATTGAGTGATACTAAAAGTAAATAAAATTGACCGGTAAGGTAATTATGCACTCATATAATAATTGGTAAATTTTCATTATATATAATAACTATATTAAATTACATTATTAATTTACATACTCTGGTAAAATAATTATATATTAATTACATGAATTGGTAAATTTCATTATATATAATAATTGTATATAATTACATTACTAATTTATATACTCGATTAATCATATAGATATTGTGCAAAAAATAGATACATAATAGTCGAGTGAAGTTAAAAGTAAACGAAATTATTGGCAATGTAAAGCCCCTAAGATGTACTAGTAGGATTTAGGACATAAATGGTATTTATGAGTTTGTTTCCAGAATTTAATTAAATTCTACAAATTTTAAATTGAGAAATATTATTAGCTTAGAGGGTCTAATTGAAATAAAAGTTAGTCTTAATTTGGTTATGGTAAATTCAAAAGTTAAAGACTGGTTAAATTGAGATTTTACAAAAGCTTTTAGAATCAGCCAATGGCAATTTGACATGTGAACCTCTAGAAAGTTTAAAGAGGGGGCAAAAATCTACCCCTTTGTGAGTGTCAGCTATTTAGAGTCCATGGTTTTGAAATTTTGTAATTCCGTTGGTAACTATGAGTAAGGTTCATAATAGCTAGCCTTGAATGTTTTCAATCATGGAGTTCCATTTGGGGCTTAGCTTAAGAACTTTAAAAATGTGTTCACTTATTAAGATATTAATAAGTAGCTATGCAATTCCTAAACTCAGATTCAGATTGAATGACACTAGGGATCCTAAAGCTATTTTCTGCATATTCAGACTTCTGAAAATTGAGCATGCTCATGACACCATGGTGTCTTCTAAAAATGGTGTTACTACACCTTCTCTATTATTATCTGAGGATGATTTCTCTTTTGTATGATACTCTTACGGAGTGTCTTCTGTACTAGATTTGTGAAGCAGCATCAAACATTATTATGAATAAATGCCTTTACCTTAAAAGAATTATAGCCCAAAGCCATATGCCTATTGACAAAACAATTCTATGACCATAAAATGTACGTAATCAGAATAGTAATCTAGAATACTTATATTGTTACTTTATATGGTTAGAAATTTATCCTAATTATATATTTTACCTTTGGTTTCTCTCTTTTATACTTACTTGAACATGTGTTATTGCAGTGTGGAAAATTTTGGGAGCCAGAACAGCCTTATGGATCAATTTTTGTCAAGTCATTGTTAGTTGTACCATAGAGTTCTAGTGTTTTGCTTGGACATTGTTAACTTAGAAGAATTTTGTATACCTTTAAAGTCCTCAAAATTGTAATTTAACCTCTTATATCTATATTTATGCTTTTTGTGTAATATAAACATATCTATTATATATATATATATATATATATATATATATATATATATATATATATATATATATATATATTTCTATGGCAATTTTAGGCATGTATGAAAGGGAGTGACTCTTTTGTTATTCCTTGCATAGTAAATGGTTGTCACAAGCTATTATATGATTAAGTGGCAAAAGATGTGTGTGCCTATTGACCTCATTGGTATATAGATGTGCCAATTTTATTGGTATCAGAGCCCGGTTTAGGCAATTATGGCCTAATGGTGTTTATAGAATGTCCTGTATATTTGTTATGAGTTGTGTTTAGCTTAATGTGGTTGTTCTTGATTAATATAGTATCAAGTAGCAATTGAGGCATCTCATGAAGTAGTTAAGGAAATTGCTAAAAGTAACCTTCCTATTGAGTCACACCCTTCTGCATCAACTCTATCTCAGGCACCTAAAGTTGATGCTCAACCTTTGATTTTAGGGGAAATGTTGTTAAAATTGACCTAGGATATGACTTCAATCATACAATGCTTGACTGCACCAAAAGCTCCCATTAATTCTCTACAAAAACATAGAGCTAAGGAGTTTGTAGGAACTTCATTGGATGAATTTGAGAAGGCTAAATACTAGTTAGAAAATTTCCAAAGTGTTGGAAAAGATAAGGTGTCGTCCTAACCAATTGGTTCCTAGTATAGTCTCATTACTTCAGGGTCCTATGTATGATTGGTGGAAACTCATCTTAAGGCACCATCAACTTCCTAACCCGATAACTTTGAGCTTTTTCATTCTAGAGTTTAAAAAGAGGTATATCATCGTAGCATATAGGGATGAAAAATGGAAGTAGTTTTTATAACTTAGGCAAAGAGAAATATAAGGCCCTGAAATATACCTTAACAGGATTAGTGTATAGTGAAGAGAGAGATTGAAAAGGGTTTAGTGTAAAAGAATTTTTAATCATGTAGTCGGTATTAATGTAAAAGATAAGGCCAATTTCGTAAATTGTTTCTTTAGGGGTAAATGTACATTATTATTAAAGAAGTGGGGACAATGTATTAAAATGAGTTAGTATAATGTGTGATTCATAATTAAGATTAATTAGAGGGAGTAAAATACAAGTTTTTAATGGCCCAACAAGTGACCCAATTAAAGGCAAGCATATGTCTCCTTCTAAAAAGATAAAGAAAAAGCAAAAGCAATAGAGGAAAAAAAAAGGAGAAAACTGCCTTTTTGGTGGGTTGATCGGCCACCTAATGGCCAAGAAAAATTCCAGCAATTTTTCTTGCTCTCCATACTATTCTCATGCTCATGGTTTTACTTAAAAAGGGAATTATGTAAATTGGCTAATTTAAGGTGAGTTTTATGGAATTTTTGTTTATTCATTTGCTTTAAAACATGAAAAGCTGGAATTATAGATGGGATTTGATATTTATATGTATCCATGATGTGATTTAATTGGTGAAATTAGCAAAAGCAAAGGAAAAGAGAATGATGAATTCTAGAAGAGTAAACTTGGATCAATTTTGAAGGTATAGGAGTTTCTACTTCACTTGAATGCATTTAAGTTGTTTTAGGGTTATAAATGCATTGTAATAGAATTTTATTTGATGTTAGGGTTCGTATATGTTAAATAGATGTATGAAAAGAGTGATTTATATCTTAAAAGATGATATAGTGAAAATATGCTTAAGGTTCACTTGAACCAATTTTAGTGTAAAGAGTATAACTCTTTATGCAGATGCCCAAAATGAAGTGAATCTAGTCATAAATTAAAGATAAGGCATATATCTACAACTTTGTAGAGACAGGAAAACTTGAATCTATTCCTAAAGTCCTCAAAATTCAACTTAAAATTGAGTGATGTCTGTTGCCATATCATATAGAGCAGTTTTCACTATTTTAGTGATATCTTGAGATTTAGATATTATAATTAAGTAATTTTTATTGTTTTAGAAACTAGAGACATATAGGAACAACTTTGTAGGAACACTTTTCCTAAAAATGTCATTTATTATGTCTAAATTGACATGTAAGTTAGATACTAAAAGCAGTCTGTAGGATTTCATGAGCAAAGCGGTCACGACCTCTATCATGTAATGACCTCAATACCGGGTCAGTCGTGAACAATACTTTCTGACAGTAAATAGTATTTTTCGGACCCGAAAGGAAACCCAAAATTCAAAAATATTTTATTTGACTATTGGAAAGTATTGGTCATGGTGAGTCTGGTATTGAAATTTGAAGTGAAATGGAGATTAAATGGGTCTCCAAAGGTCAAAAATACGAAAAAAAGGTAGCGAGTCAATTTCCCCGGTAGGAGAAGAGACTTGATTTTGCATAAATAATTAAAAATAGTAAACGAACTCCAAAAATTTCCATATTTTGCATGCCTACATAAATTTTTATGCAGAATATTTTGGTGATAAGAATTGAATTTTTCGGTGACATCGGCAGTTATCGAATCGGGCCGATAAGTTTGAATCGAACCGATAACGGACTCCGATTGAGCCAAAAATTTGTATGCTAGCTATTTTTGATATGATAAAAATGATGAAATCATTTTTGAAGTAATTTGAAGTGAGGAAGAGAGAGAAATTGGATTGGACCTTAAATGGCCTAAATTGGGCCTTAATTTTAAATTGGGCTAAGCCCACTTTTTGGCCCATTAAGGAGGGTATAAGAGGCTGGAAAATCTAAAATTTCTCCAGATTTTTCCAACTCTCTCTTCCCCTCTCTATGGTGGCCGAACCACCATCTTCACTTGCTCTCTCCCATTTCTTCAATCCCTCACTTAAAATCTTCATGTAATCCCAACATGAGAATGATAATTCCATCTCTTTAGGTCATCCTAGTGGCCTCAATCAAATGATTTGAGGAAAGGAAGGCAAGAAATTAAGTGGAGAAAAAAAAAGAGGTAAGATGGAACTTAAGAAATTAATTGATTTTAATTGGTTTTTTAGTATTTTCTCATAATTTTTAAGTTATAGAAGCTAATTATGACCTTAAATTTTGCATATAAGGACAAAAAATTGAGGTTAGGAGAGCTTGTTTGGCCATCCATGAGTGGAGAGGAAGAGAAAGGCAAGATTGCAAGTGAAAAAACAAGGAAAAAGAGATGTTTGACACCCTTAAATAAGGAAAAAATGTAAGTGACTACAAAATCCTTTAATTTTCCTTTTATTATGAATTAATCTCATTTATATAATTAGGGTAAGAATTTATAAAGTTGTTAATTGATGTAATTATGTTAGGGTAAATGAAATTAGACATTAAATAAGATGAAATGAAAGTTTTTATGGAAGAAATAAAAATTTTAGGAAGGATTTCCTTAAGTGGCCGAATTTTCTTCTAGCATAAATTGATGAAATTAACATATATTAGCCTAAATTAAATATAAAGATGATAAATAGTGCCCATGAATTTTTATTGAATTATTAGAATTTATTTTAGAATTTTAAAGATTATGTAACAATTATGTTTATAGTGAAAATTGTGAAATAAGGTGAAATAATTGATTATGTTAGTGAAAAATGTTGCTAAATAATAAATAATGTATAAATAAATTTTATTGAAATTTATTGAAATTATTAGAATTTTATTGGAGAATAAATGTGAATATATATAGAAGAAAGTATTGAAGTGAAAGTGAATAATTGCATAAAAATGTAAAAGACGGTGAATTAATACGAAATTAATTCACGGTTAACGAAAAAGAAATAAAAAGTCAACCGATAAATTTTTCGAAATAATTAGTAAGCTATGAAGGTAACAAAAATAATAAATTATTGATAAATAATTCATAAAATAAGTAAAAATGATGAAAACTGTATAATAATGTGTATATGAATTTTTATGGAATTTATATGCTTTACTAGAATATTTTTGAGAAAAAAATATTGATTATGTTTAACTAAAACATTGAATTATTAAGAAATAAATCAATAAATAAGTACATGATGATAAACTAATGTGAAATAAATTACTTCAGTATAAAAGGAAATGAAAGGTCAATTTATGCATTTTCGAAAAATAAAATAATGAATTATATCCATATAATTCATAATTGTTCAAAAAATTGTAAAATAAATGTTTGACTAATTTATCAAAATAAATTAGTCAATAAAAAGTAATAAAAGAGTGAATTATTATAAAATAATTCACCAACCGAATAAAAATTGGCATATCGAATGATTAAAATTTTGGACAGATAAAGAAATGAAAAAAATCGTAAAAAGTCAATTATTGAATTATTAGAAAATAATTCATAGAGGATTACACAAAAAGAACAAAAGAAAATTATGAATTATAATGCTATAATTCATAAAGTGTATAAAAGACTGAAAAGCCTCAAGTATACGAGTGAATTATTGAAGAATAATTTACAAAAGTGACTTAAAAGAGATAAAGTGAAAGAAAAGAAAAGGAAGGAAAAAACTACTGAATAGTCAACAGCACTAAAAGAGTGCAATTGACAAAAATATATTGTATCAAGAAAAGAAAGAAACTAAAGATTTTTAAATGTTTAAAAATTATTTTAAATATAATTGATTGTTTTTCCCTTAGCGATAAACAGGTAATGATATTCTTGTTTAGGATATAATTGGCTAGCCATAGGGACACCCTATATGGCGGAACAAGTCATGGCGACTTGCTTTGCTATAGGTAGGATCTTCAATCTCTATAACTTCAGTGTTTTCAGTGAAAATGAAAGTGAAATATTTTTCGAGAAATGGTCCCTTTGGGATCACTTCTCTCTCAGTGGGACCTTTGGATCCAGTCTTGAGTATCCTTTTTGAGAATCCTGTTATATTGGACTAAAGGCGTATTGTAATGAATAAATCAATATTATTTAAATGAATTGAATATAAAAAGTTATAAACCAAAAATGATTTGTTTGGAATGAAATAAAAAGTTGGGATAAAATTATAAGGTTTCCCAAAAGTGTGATTAATAAGAAGAAAAAGAAATATTTTATAAGAATAAATAATAAATGAAAACTAAGTTAAGCTTTTATAAAGAAAAAGGATTTAAAATGTATTTTTAAATGAAAAAGATAAATTAAATTAATTGGTGTTTCATGTACCAATTGTTACTTTGAAAAGTAATAAGTTTGGAAAATAATATTAATTTCCTACATAAAGTTAAAAAGTGATGACAATGACATTAAGTGAAATCTTATGTTTAAGTAATGTATTTCTGAAAGAAAAGTCAAATGAAAAGTAAAACGATAAAAAGGCATATAATTATTCAATTGGAAAAATGTAAAAGATATAAGTCCTAAACAAGTATTTAAACATGGGTAAATGTATAAATAAGGAAATAGAGATTTTAACGCAAAGTGCCCCAAAATAACTGTATCACTTTGCAATAAAACTTAAAAGTCTTTAAATAGTAATGTGTTTATTAGTTAAAAGTTAAGTAAAATAAAAGAATAAATAGCAAGAAGTGTAATTATATAGTACATATTGGATAACTGAACAATAAATCAAGAAATAAAATAGTCTATAAATTTGGTACCATTAAAGACATGAGTACCAATATACACTGCTAAATGAAATGATAATTATATCGTTGTGATTAAAAAGATCAAACGAAAGTTAAGTAAAAGTAAAAGCTATAGTAAAGAATAAGCATAAAAATAAAAGGAAATCTGAAGTCGATTCACTTAAGAAGGTAGTGTAAAGTAACGTTGAAAGATTGAAAACCGAAGAGCAATAATTACCAAAATATGAGTTAATAATGAAATTAATGTTGATTGAAGTAAAAGAAAATGTTCAATGAAATAAGAATAAGAGTACGATAATCTATGTAATTATGCTTTATTTGGGAAATTCTAGGATTAGTAGTCACCACTAAGCATATTTAGTGCTCAGCACATAGTATTTACTGCATGCAGGTTAAGAAGTGTTGCGGGAGCATAGTATACAGTGGAGCCAGATTAGAAAAGAAGAATTAATGCTATCAAATTGTATTTTGGCATGTATATACATATACAATTAAGGTAAAAGTTTAAATTGTATTTTAATTTCTGTTATTATGATGATTAATGGGTGAGTGTTCAGTGAATATGATTGTATGAATATTATTAGTATATGACTAATTATTTAAAATGTTTCCGAATATATATATATATATATATTTACCATTTTCGGCTAAGTTTCGCATCAAAAATGACTATTCCGTGAAGGGTGTGACATATCATGTTTGCAAAAGAACACGCCCACATCAACCAAGAATGCCTTACTTGAAGCTAATGTGATATTTAAGTGTTCAAATATTACCAGAACCCTTTAAAACACTTTTGAGCCTAATAAAGCCACATTAAGCATGGAATTAAAAGAATAGATGTTGCTTATATGATCATTTAAGTGTATAGTGATGCAATGTGATAAATATGATCAATGATATGTCTAGTGCTACATGTTTACAGGAAGCGATAATTGTGTTCAAAGTGTATTTTAAAAGAAGTTAATTATGTATCATATGGGGAAATTGTTTGCATGTTTTATTATGTATAAACTTTATGACCTTAAGTGCATTAGATGTGATATTCTAGAGTGATCAAAGATTCATTGAGCCTGAATTTCAAATAGTAATGGATAGATAGGCATGCCTATAAAGAGATAGTGATTACAGCTCCTAGTGTTGACACTGAAAGGTGTTTAGTGTTTCAATAACTTTTGGTATCTAATGATTGGCACCTTTTGGTGTCTAGTGAATTGATACCTTTTGGTATCTAGTGATTGGCACCTTTTGGTGTCTAGTGAATTGATACCTTTTGGTATCTAGTGATTGGCACCTTTTGGTATCTAGTGAATCGATACCTTTTGGTATCTAGTGATTGGCTTCTTTTGGTGTCTAGTAAATCGATACTATTTGGTATCTAGTGGTTGGCACCTTTTGGTGTCTAGTGAATTGATACCCTATGGTATCTAGTGCTTGGCACCCTCAATGGTGTCTAATGATACGATACCTATACGGTATCTAGTGTTTCCAAATGTCCACGCCTATATCGAGTATAAGCTGCAAAAGTGATTATGAGAGAATGGTGGTAGTGCTAGTGACAGGGTATGATATAGAAGATTATTGATTTATCCATGGCTATTATTGTTAAAACTAATGATTTATACAGTTTGCATATATATACAATGTAGTGAATACATGTGTAAAATTAAGTGTATAATGACGGTAATGAGATCTGCTCAAGTGATGAATAAATTGTGAATTGTATGATTGATGCATTATCTATTAGTTAATACAGAGTATAAATATTTGTTTAGAACTACGTAGTTCTGATTCCTAATTTTAGGATACGTAGTAAGCTTTGAATATAGATTCCGAGTTCGAACCAAATGTTAGATGTAAATGTTATGTATTCTAGTATTAGCGGTCTTATAAAAAAAGTGACTTGTAAGAGTAGTTTGAGTGTTATTAACAACGTTAAGGTACTAATTCAATATAGTAGTTTAAATGAGTGTGCTCTGAATAGAGTGGAATCAATGACTAGTGGAGGTAGTTAAATCGAAATAAATAGTCAATTTGTTTGTATGCTTAAGAGTGATTCTAACAAGGAAGTAAATATATCCTTAGTTATATGATTAAATTATTATTTTTTTATAAATAATTGGTCTTATGTATTGCATAAGTAGGTTTTGAGTTGAAGATGTTCTGAAGACTAGATCTTTGGCACTCGCAAATGATTTCTCGAAGATGTAATGTAGACTCTAGAAAATAGTACATTTTGTACACCTCTTATTGTATACCTAACTAAGACTTAGTGCAAAAGAAATATATATATATGTAATTAAAACTTTGTAACTATTATAAAGATTCTAATCTAACGATATGTGTCTAGTATGAAGTCTGAATAATTTATCATAGTGAAACTTGTATTAGCTATATCGATATGACTATAGCAAGTATAGCATTCTCAAATACTTCTGAGGGGTCTGAGGGTGTTACAAGGAATGTCTCTGGCTAAGTATGAGAAAGAGTTTAGTTGTCTTAGTAAATATGCTATTGAACCCATTCTGAAGGACGTATTGCAATGTAGCCAATTCGAGGAAGGTCTAAATGATTCAATTAAAGAGCATTTGGTGGTGGTCACTTCATTACAACAAGTTAGTCATTATTCATTAGTTCAGGCTACTATGAAAGTGGAAAAGTCTGAGCTAGCCAAAAGGGAAAAAGCTCAGAGGAGAGGATTGACTAGTAGGGGTTCCTTTCTGGAAAGAGAAATCGATAAGAGTCTTTGGTAGGGCAAGGATTTGCACCTAGAGGTAAACGTCAGGGTCCTTCTACACCTGGTAATTCTATTAAGGAATCCAATGGGCTCGAATGCTAGCTTAAAATTCTTTAAGGGGAAAAGAAGTGTAAGGCCCTAAAGATGTCCTAATAGGATCGAGGATGTAAATGGTATTTATGAGTTTGTTTTCAAAATTTAATTAAATTCTACAAATTTTAAATTGAGAAGTATTATTAGCTTTGAGGGTAAATTAAGAGTGGTTAAATTGAGATTTTACAAAACCTTTTAGAATCAACCAACGGCAATTTGACATGTAAACCTCTAGAAAGTTTAAAGAGGTTTTAGGCAGAAATCCACCCTTTTGTGAGTGTAGGCTATCTTGAGTCCTAAAACCACTATTTTTCAGCACTTATTCTTCCTATCTTCTTCTCTATTTCACTCTAAACATTAAGTTATAGTTGGAAGCTTTGAAAACAAAGAGAAGAGAAGTATACATTTAATGGAGGTAGGTTAGTAATCGTAAGGAGATTCTTATTGTTAGTATTTCCCTTTGTGTTATGAGTTTGAGATTAGTAACTGATGTGAGAATTTTGGAATAATAATTAATGAAGATTTTTATGATATAGTGGAAGAGAAAGGAAGCACTAAAGAGAAAGAGAAGATCTAGTTGTTGGTTATAGCTTCTTTAAAGGTAAGTGATGAAGTAATTTCATGTTCAATTAGAGTTCAAACTATGAAATTGCTATTAAATATTTATATAAATGTCTTGAAATAAACTTATAATGTTAATTTAGCACACATCAGAATTTAGGTCTTGTACTTCAATTGCATGTGTCTTTGTTGAATGGAATTCTCCTTAAGTAACTTGGAGGCTGCTCATTTCTTAGGATACTTTGGACTTTCAGAATAAGCAAGATAGGACTTAAATGATGGAATGTCTGGTAAAAATCAAAAGAAAATTAAAGATGGAACATATGGTAACTGACTATGATAGGTTGGTTATTACAGGTTTTAGATAGATTTGTATGGTATAAATCTATTTTATGTAAATAGATATAAATGAATGAACATAGGACTTCTGGACTTGAGTCATGTTGGGAATTATGTTAATAAGATGAGTGAATAAGACTTTGTCTGGTGTGAGTGGGAAATTGCAGTTTGCTAGCCGAGAATCACTATGCAAATTGTGAGGGCAAAAGCACTTGACCTGGCTAAAACAACCTTGTCCCAACTTAGTCACTTGTTAAATTTTGAGGGAGAAGTTTTTGAATTGGCCAAGAGACTTCTAGCTCAGTTGGGTCACTTAGGTGATTTCCATCCAGTAGCTAGCAACCCGGCCGAGACAACTTTGTCCCAGCCGGGTCACTTGACCTATCCCTAGTTCTTTCTATTTTAGTTCCCATCCTCTTATGCAATACTTGCTTGCACTCTGAACTTGACTCCATGGTTTTGAAATTTTGTAATTCCATTGGTAAATTATGAGCAAGGTTCACAATAGCTAGCCTTAAATGTTTTCCATCTTGGAGTCCCATTTAAGGCTTAGCTTAAGAACTTTGAAAATGTGTTCTCTCATTATGATGTTAATAAGTAGCTATGCAATTCCTGAACTTAGATTTAGATTGAATGACATTAGGGATTTTACGGTTGTTGTCTACAAATTTAGACTTTTAAAAAATTATGCATGCTCATGACACCATGGAGTCTTCTAAAAATTGGAGCTACTACACCTTCTATATTATGATATGAGGATGATTCCTCTTCTGTTTGATACTTTTATAGAGTGTCTTCTATACTACATTTGTGAAGCAACATCAAACATTATTACAAATAAATGCCTTTACTTGAAAAGAATTATAGCCCAAAGCCATATGCTTGTTGACAAAACAACTCTATGAACATAAAGTGTATGTAATTAGAATGATAATTCCGAATTCTTTTATTGTTACATCATATGGTTAGACATTGATCCTAATTATATATTTTACCCTTGGTTTCTCTCGTTTATACTTACTTGAATTTGTGTTATTGAAGTGTGGCGAATTTTGGGAGTCAAAACAACCACATAGGCCGAGTTGTATCGAGTTATTGTTAGTTATAGCATAGATTTCTGGTGTTTCTCTTGGACGTTGTTAACTTAGAAGAATTTTGCATACCTTTAAAGTCCTCAAACTTGTAATTTAACCTCTTATATATGTATTTATGCTTTTTGTTTAATATGAACATATCTATTATATATATTTCTATACCTATTTTAGGCATGTATAAGAGGGAGAGACTCTTTTTTATTCCTTGCATAGTAAATGGTTGCTTCGAGCTATTGTATGATTAAGTGGCAAAAGATGTGCTTGCCTTTTGACCTCATTGGTAAATGGATGTGTCAGGTAAGATTATTATATACTCATTTAATTACATTAATTGATAAATTTTCATTATAAATAATAATTATATATATTTACATTTTTAATTTACATACTCATATAGTAATTATACCAAAAATAGATGAGAAGTAGTTGAGGGACATTAAAGGTAACTTAAATTAAACACAAATTATTTTCGCTACATATTCATATTCATATAGATATAAGAATCATTATAATAATTAAATTTATCTTATTAATAATTAAAATATTTAATTTAATTTATTAACTAATTATTATCTTAATTTTGTACATTAAAATATTTAATACTAATAATTATGAAGTTAAATTTATATGGTACATATAGAATAAAAATTATAAATAATATTTATATATAAATTATTAGTATTATATATAATAATTAATAAATATCGATTCAATTCGCTTTCAGAACAGTTCAGTATAGTTTAATACGATTTTCAATTCAATTTTAGAAAAAATATGCATATCCATTCCAAATAAAGTTAACAACACAATTTGATTTTGTTTTAGTTAAAAAGTTAACGGTACAATTCGATTTTAAATTTTTGCTTGTTATTTCGATTCATTATAGAAAGATTCAAATATGTGTACACCCCTATGCATACCCTTCACGCCATCTCTCTTCATATTTTAATGTTTATTAATATCCAAATTAAATGGTTCACGGGTTCAATAAGTACTCGTGGAGTATAAGTGACAAAATGAATATTAAAGACAAGTTTGAGTGTTTATAAATGGTTTTACGTTATCATCTCATGACTTTTTATAGATGGTGTGAATTTCTCAAGTTTGGCTACAACATTTCACGCATATAGCTACGGTGGAACTAATCATAGCTAAACATGCTAATTCATGTGGGTAATTACTTTTCACAATAAAACATTTTGTAACAAAAGGTTTTAGCTACACAATTTACGATTTTTGTAGCTAAGCATCAATATATCTTGCTACATGTTTAATTTCACTGTTGCTAAAAGGTTAATATATTTTGCCACAAAAAAATTCTTTTGGTAGAAAATTATTGGTTGTTTTAACCACATTATATTTATAGAAATAGCAATGTTTAAATGTAGTTACACATGATAAATTTGTTGCTAAAATTTTAATTTATTTGTTTTGATTATAATATTTTACTAAATATATTTGTGCTTTATTTACAAATTTTTTAGTATATATAGCTAAATAAATTTCATCACTTTTTTGTTGTGTTAAAGATGATTATAATAATTATAGCATTATTTTAGCTATTTAGTAGACTTCTGTCTAAATAATAAAATTTTTTGCTACAAAAAATATAAATACGTTTATATACTTTACGCATTGATTTACATGAAAGCTCGTCTATATACATTATGCATTGAGTTTGTATCTTGTTAAGTTTTTGAATATGTGATTTATAGAGTATGAGAAGTTTTATTTGTTACATGTATATTGTTATTGTGTCCGCATAATTTAATATTAACTACTATTTTAGTATTGTAGCTAGTAAACAAATAAAAAGGTAAAATTGCTGCAACTAATAAATATTTATAGCTAAACCATTTATTTTGCTATAATATTCTACCGTGGCTAAAACATAATTTACAGCTACAATATTAAGAAATCAAAACAAGATCTATACAATTACTGCAAATAAAATATTTTGTAACTTAGTAATTTAATAAATTTTATATGGCTATGAAAGAGAATATTTTGTAGCTATGATAGTACGTAATTTGCTACAATATAAGAGCTTGTTCACTTACAGAAAATTACTCCAGTTTTTCAAAAAAAAATTTCATAGAAAATAGAAAATATAATTCATGTTTATTTTGGTCAGTTTTCTAAAATAGAAAATAAAAAATAAAATTTTCAGTTTTTTAAAATAAAAAAGAGATTCGAAAACTAATAAAAAATATTTTTAAAATTTTCTGATTAATCTTAACATACTCATATACACACACACACACATATACATACAGACATATACATGTACATGTGTATGTATGTACATACATATATAAGTATATGCATGTACATATATATGTAGTACATGCATGCATACATAAATATGGATATGTATATATATGTATGTACATACATACATGCACATACACATACACATACATATACACATGTATATGTGTGTTTATATAAGTGCATATATATGCATACATATGCATATACATATATATTTATATGTATGCATATACATATACACATACATACATATGTATGTATGTATCTCTGTATATATATATATATATACATATGTATTTATACACACATTTATATATATGCACATATATACACATAAATATACATATACATGTATCTGTATGTGCATACATACATACATATATATGTATATGTATGTATGTACATACATGTATATATATATATATATATATATATATATATATGGATATGTATATATATGTATGTACATACATACACATATATATACATATGTAATATATATACATATGTATATATGCCCACACACACACATATATGTATGTATGTGTGTGTGTATACATGTACATACATACACATATAAATATACACAAATATATACAGAAAATATAAACTCTAATTTTTCATTTATTGATAAATAAATACGTTTTTTAAACTTTTTAACGAAAATAAATACTTTAATTTTTTTAAAAAATAAAAAATAGAAATTATTTTCTATAAATAAACGTATTTTAATCTTTTGTAATTATAAGTTAAAGTTATAAGTACCTATTGTATTGTTTGATTCTCATATGAGGATCCTATCCAAGGTTTAGAAATAAAGGCCTTAATTAGGGTACTTTTCAATATATATTATTTTTTATTTTTCAATGGTCAGATTGTATTTCAGATGTACTATCAAGTGACATTAACAGAAAAACCCAAACACTTTATAAATGGGCGTTAATTTCTCGTTTATATTATCTTCCAAATACGGCTAAGCATTTAAGTGGAGCGGCAGGTGCTGGCTCAGCCCAGCACTTGCATTAGATTTGTCATGTTTCCAGAAATTAATGTATAGTATCTATATGAGTCTTGCACACCTATCAAACCTTATATGCCAAAAGATATCATAATTTTCATTAATTATTTAAAGTTTTATCAACTGAAATGCGTCCTAAGAGAAAAATTGGAAATTATTGCTATGTAAAATGAATGTATAGTATACTCTTCATCTTCTAACTATCTTGACAAAGAAATCAACTGATCTGTCTAAGAAGAGCAAGCAAGAAATCATTCCACAAATCAATGGGACCTGGTAAACACCAATGAACACAATCATTGTAACCCTTCATCCATTTGTTACCCCAATAAGCTCCAGGGTGGCCATCTGGTCTCATCAGCATTGCCCTTGTTACATCTAAAACTCTAAATCTCATTCCTTTCTTCGTTTTCCTCTTGGCCATTTCGATCTCCTCGACCTGCATGTTCCTAAGTTCCCATTCCTGCGCTCCATAATCGACGTGGCTATCACTTAATGGACTAGTCCTATTGCAATTCCCTCCAGTGTTCCAAAATCCATTCTCGAAATGAGAAGGTGAAAACGTCCTCAACAATGTCACTGTACCCTTGCATTTCTTGCAGCTGTTAATGTGATTCAATGCTGCTCGAAACGCCATACTTACTGCAAAATTTACACCTCTATCGGTAATATTCGGTTCATTACAGTAAACACATGCGACCACATCAGAACCATTATGCAAGTGTATAGGCCTAAAGAACCAATGTCCATTTGAGATGATAATATAATCCAAACTACGAAGCTCTCTACCCCAATTGTAATCAATCTTGTCTAGATACAAGTCGAAAACGCCAGATAAAGAACCATTGCTCATTCTTTCCTCACCAGATACAAGAAACTTAGTCCAAAGAATTTTAAGAGTGAAGTCATGCCCAGGAAAGTGCCATATTTTGTTCCTGTCTTCAACATCCTTGAAAGCATCAATGGGAATTTCCTGCTGCAAAAGTTTTTAAGTTTATATTATCTAACACAAGAATGAATATGTAAACATGCCTAAGGATGAAGATAAATTTGCCAAAATTTTCATACTTGAATTACAAAATAATAAGGATTTAAATTGTAATCGTAGCATCTAGAAAAATTTATTTTTAGTGTTTGAGGAAAAAAGTCATACTTCAGTTTAGGTGTGTGCAACGAACGGTTCGGTTCAATAATCGAACTGAATCGAAAATCGAAATTTTGAAATTTTAACTAACCGAACCAAACCGAAATAATTAAATAATCGAATCAAATTTTTCGATCAGTTTGGTTAACAAAAAAAAATTAAAATTATTTTTTAAAAAAATAAAAAAAATTGTATCTAAAAATTATACAAAATTACAAATTGTAATATATTAAAGTAAAAACATCCAAATTGTACAAAATACAAGTTTAAATTAAAAATACAATTCCAAAATATATAATAAATAATATAATAAAAATCGTTGAATAATTTTTTTATCCCATCAACTTTTAATTTAATTGTCAAAAATTTAAATTATTACCTAAAAAAATAGATATTAATAATTAATAAATATACTCATATAATTTGCAACTCAAAATAAAATAATTTACATATATAAAATAATTATTAAATTAAAAAACTCAAAAAAAATATAATTAATAAAACTTCAGTTCGATTTGATTTTTTTACGATTTTTTCCTTCAAAAATCGAATCGAACTAAATAATCAAAATTTTTTTAAATATAAAATTAAAACCAAATTAAATTTAAAAAATCAATCGATTTAATTTGATTTTTTGGTTTAAACCAAATTTGCTCATCCTTCCTTCAATTACAGATGGCCCTTTTAAAGGGCCTACAGGGAGACGTCAATTATTTGTCACGTAGGAAAGATGGCAGTTCCAGCTGAATATAAAGTCGATCCTTTTGCCTCAATAAGTAGGTAATGGCCGCAAGATTCGCAGTAAATTGACATTTTTTTTTTTTTATGATTACCGGTCTCATCCGGTTTGAATAGGATCAAACTACTATAAATAAAAAAATAATCACAAAATTGCTTTTTTTTTTTCCACAAAATTTAAACTGAAAACCTTAATTAAAAGAACAAGTTAAAATAATATTGGTTATTAAATTGGCATTTTTAGTTTACCAAAAGTTTTCATGTTTCCAAACCTTCTGTTTCGGGAACCATTTTCACCATTTAAAAAAATTCAAAAGTTTGGCAAAAAATTCTAATATATTATTTCATAATAATTAGACTACATTTTTTTTTTCAGATTTGGTTAGCAACCCATTATTGAATTTGTTACACTTAAAAGTTAGATGTTTGAAAATTTTGCCTTTATATTAATTTTAGACCGAAAACGACATTTATGGCTGATGCACAAGTTGTTAATATGAAAACAAATCACCTAAACTCTTTTCTTGTAGGTTCATCTTCATTTCCATGAAAGATAACAGAATATGGATCACATGTTCAATGTTAAATCTGATATCTCATAACTTATTTAATTTTAGTTATCTCGTCCCCTCTAATAAATATTGAACTTACATTTTTGCCAATAATAGTTTGTGATATTTTCAAAAAATTTAGTTATAGCGCATAAAAAGCTTTTTTTTTTTTTCAATAACCCTTTTGTATTTACTTAATAACATGTTTATATATTTCAAATTAGATTTTAATGTCAAAAATAATAGCTATAACACCTAAGATTATTTATATGCTTATTACACTCCCATAACTCTATTAAATCACATTAATTTATTTTTTTAACCTTTGAAATTGATTATAGATTTTATATTCTTATATTCCTATCGATGTCTATTTACATCCTTCACAGTATTCCATTTTAGCACCCCTAAATCAGTTTTTAATTACATCTATGGATGGTTATGTAATATTTTATCACTTGATATATTTTATTTATTAGTTTTCCTAAAATAGCAAAGCCTCCATGATATGCGTTTCCTAACAGTTTGATCAATTCTATATTTCATTAAACTGATTTATGGAAAATAATAATAATAATAATAATAATAATAATAATAATAATAATAATAATAATAATAATAATAATAATAATAATAATAATAATAACGAATTGAATTTGGCAGGTGTTGTCCATCTTTTATAACCTATGGAAGGTATGCTTGATTAGGAATGTTCATTTGAGCAGATTTTGCTGGATGCTGAATTTTAAAATCACTAAATTACAACTAATAAACAATTTTTTTTTTTTGATCCTTATATAGCCTTTAACAAACCATTAGAGTGAGGATAACTGCCAACTTAAAATTACCTATATATACAAAACAAAAAGGAAAAAAATAGCAAAATTCTTGACGCTTAACTGCACTTTTCAGCTGTAAACTCATACTTCGAACCCCTATGTGCATTCCATTATTATTCTTTTATTAAGTTTTTGGCCGAACTTTTCAAATTAGTTAAAAAATGCCATTAAATTTCATAAAAAAGCTATAAGAAGAGTTTTAAAAAATTATCAAAATTAATTAACCATATGACATTATATGATTTATTTTGGTAAAAGATAATAATTATTTTAAATAATTAAAAAATAAAACAATTGAAAAAAATACGTGGCATAACTTCTGTTTTTAATTACCCTGGGTCCAATTAGATTTAATTATTGTGAACACAAGAAAAGGGCCTAAAGGGTAAAAACAGAAAATTCTGATATTTTGCAGGTGATTTTAGTATCAAGAATAAGAACAAGAAAATGAACTGACCTGTGACAAGAGACAGAGAAGTGATTCGATATGGTTTCTGGCAACTGAGTCACCAATAAATGCCATCGTTTTGCCTCTTACAATTTCAAGAAAAGCCTTTGAATCAAACCTTGGAAGATCACATTTCTCAGGTTTCCATCTCCAATTAAGGAAATCTCTGTCTGTTCTTCCATGTCTGAAACAGTTCTTTGAGTTTGGAATCGTTGCACAGCTTGAATTTGTGTATTGTGACCCATTCAGCTCTGGCAGCCAGTGACCTTTAAACAACTCACAATTCTCTTCCTCTTTTCAAAGAAACATAAGACATGTTAATTAAAAAAGGAAATAAAGAATCAAAGAAACTGTTTACTGGAAAATTAACATATACCCTTTTGAGAATTGATCATGAGAAGCTTTTGATCAGAATCATGATGTTGAGGAATGGACTTAAAATTAAAAGGGTTCGGGGAATATAGAAGAAGAAAGCTAAAAATGGCGGTTAAGCCTATAAAAGACAACAATAAAGGAACTGAATTTTTGTTATATAGAGAAGAAGAAGAAGAAGAAGAAGAAGAAGACGAAGACCCCTTCATTTCTAAAAATTAGTCATTAAATTTTGAATGAAAAGAAATAAAATTTGGTCGCAGGCAAAAAGGGATTTTATTCTGCAACTTCATAATTAAGGAAAGAATTATCTTGTGATGAGAGGGTCGAAAAGGAGCATCTTTTTGTACAAAGAAATATACGCCGTTGGATTATAAAACGTGGAAGAAAATCTGAATAGGATTGCATGTGATTGTGTTCTAAATGGGCCATTGCTTGATTTACCTGATTTCACGGCGATATTTTATCAAAATTTGACAGCTGCAATCTCTTGGGCAGTAATTGGGCCTTTTTGTTTTTGCCCTTTCAAAATTTATTTTCCCATCTCAATAATAATTATAGTCATACGAAAAGGGTATATTATCATCACATCATTATCAATTTATCATATAAAATTTCATTTTTGTTATTATTTACAAATGATCTTTGCTAAAATGATCATCCATCAAAGTGGCTATCAAAGGATTACATTATGACATTAAATTAGAATATATGTCACTTTAATGTTAGATTGAATTACTATTTACAACCAGTATGTACTGCAAGAAAGCTTTACTTTTTTAATCTTTTCTTTAAAAAAAATAAATAAATTTTCATTGTTGCTACATCATGAGTTGTAATTCAGTGCCTTCCTCACCTTAAGGCCAGATTTGTCTAATTCATTCTAAAATAAAAAAGGATGTCATTAATTGGTTTTATTTTCTTTGAATATTTGTTTTTATGCACATGTTTGAATTAATGTGTTCATTTATTTAAATTATATACTTGTATGCGCTTTAATTTTGAGTACTGTATTGCATTAGAAAGCATACTAAAGTTTAATGTAGAATACTGAAAATCACTTTTGAATTACTGCGCATGAAACCTATCGAGTGCCGTCGACGAACTTAGTTCTTAAATGACTAATGGATCGGTCTTTATTTAGGGTTAAATCACTTGGTTGATTTGTTTGGTCAGTTCTATCGAATGACAACTCCTTCATTATTTGAGATCGACCATCTCACACATCCTATGGAGAGGTGCTCCACAACTGTGTTCGGCTTATTACGGTGTTTCTACCCTTTCTAGGCCTCCAAACAAGATTCGATCCTTTTTCGAACTCGACCTTAGTTTGCCGAGAATTTTAGGACCCTCGATAAAGGATAAAGATATATAAAAATGTATTTCATTTTGTTAATTTTATTTTTAAAAAAAATCTCTTGATCCTGAAAAGGTCTTTCTCCTTTGAGGAAGAATTTTCATCATCAGGTGATTTTGAACTCAAACTATGCAACTTAGAGTATCTACAATTGTCCCTAACTTTGGGAAAGCAAGTAGACGTGTGTGGGGGTAATCAAAATTTAGAGATGTATACCTGGTTGCGGTGACACTTTAAGGGCATGTTCACTTACATAAAATTGTTCCAGTTTTTCAGAAAATTTTTCTACAGATAACATCATGTTTATTTTCATCAGTTTTCTAAAATAGAAAACAGAAAATTAATTTTTCAATTTTCCAAATAAAGAAGAGATTGGAAAACTAATAAAATATATTTTTCAAATTTTCTGAATAATATTAATACACATACACATACATATACATATACATATACATATACATAAACATGTTTTTGTATGTGCATACATACATAAGTATATGAATGTGCATATATATGTAGTACATGCATACATACATACATATGGATATGTATATATATATGTATATACACACATACACATACATATGCATATGTATATGTATACATACATATGTATATGTATGTATATATATGGTTAGCATATATACACATATATATGCATATACATTCATACATGCATACACACATGCATGCATGCATGTATATATGTATGTATGTATGTACGCATATACATGTATATATATATATATCTATCTATCTATATATGTACATATACATACACATATAAATATGTATTTATGCATATACATATATACATATGCACATACATACACATACATATTTATATATACGTATCTTTATATGCAAACATACATACATATGTATGTATATATATATATATATATATATATATATATATATATATATATATATATATATATATATATATATATATGGATATGTATATATATGTATGTACATACATACACATACATGTACATATGTATGTATGCATAAATACATGTGTATGTATGTACATACATACACATACATGTACATATGTATGTATGCATAAATACATGTGTATGTATGTGCATATATTCACATACATATACATATACATATGTATATATGCACATATACATACATACACACATACATACATATGTATGTATGTATGTATGTATGTATGTATGTATGTATGTATGTATGTATGTATGTATGTATGTATGTTTGTGTGTATACATATACTTATACATGCATGTGTGTACACACACACACACACAAAAATACTCCAGTTTTCCATTTGTTGATAAATAAATACGTTTTCTAAATTTTCTACGGAAAATAAATAATCCAATTTTCTAAGAAAATAGAAAACAGAAAACTATTTTCTGTAAGTAAACGCACCCTAAGGATTTCCAAGAACTCTGCCATCTTAGTGGGATATTTAGTCTTTAAGGACTCCACCTCTTTAGTAATTATTGTGGTCTTTAAGGACGCTACGTCCTTGGCAATTAAATTGATCTTTAAGGACTCTACCTCCTAGTCAGGTAATTTGATCTTTAAGTACACCTTCTTGGTGGGTAATTTAATCTTCAAGGACTATGCCTCCTTGGTGGGTAATTTGATCTTAGCTAATAGTAGTTGCGTGGTTGCATGAGTAATTTCGTTGTGATGGTCCTAGATGCTCAATATTCATTGGACCTGCATATAAAGATGCTTGGATAGTTTGGAATTGAATAATTAGTAAAAATGAAGTTACTAGATTGCCCCAACAAAAGAGTAATGCATATTGTATTATTGGTAGCAATCACATTGCTGCATTGGAAATCTCCTTAGTCTTGGAAGTATAAGTTTGAAAAGCTTGTAAGCTTATCCTCTGCAATTGATTAAGTTTGTGAGGTGGTGAAGTATTGGTCAAGTGAGTTCATATTTTTTTTGTTTGCATGCCTTTAACAAAGTTGCCCTTGTATGAGGTTAGAAAAGAAGGCATAACATACGATTTATGAGATGAAGGTGCATGGCATAAGTAAATATGATGTGCATGCATATTACATGTAAGTTTGATGCATACATATATATATTCCAAACAAGTATAATGTGCATGGTAGGCAAGTATAATGCATATAATACCCTATACCCGACCTTTTGGTCAAGGATCAATATGTTACAAGATTGGGTTTCTTAACTTTATTATTAATTATCCACTTACCAATTTAGGTAATAAGCTTTTTTTTCCTTTTTAATATCCTCAATTCTCAATTTTTTTTACTTGCAATATTCTTAAATCAGTCGTGTGATTATTGTTCATCTAATGAAATTTTTGGCAGTATAACAACTGCCATCAATCCTAACTTCTCCTACAAATTCAAATTCAAACACTTCTAAAATACAAACAACCATCATAACCGCCATCACAACACAATTCACCAACCACAACCACAACTATCACAAAATAATACTCCTTTCTAGATACCAATGTACACACATACTTATAGCATTCTTAATTACACAAGTTTACAATATCACATAACATTTCATTATTTACACATG